>LPNX010334259.1:442295-499091 GCA_001517045.1 Pseudotsuga menziesii | reverse complement strand
TTGCAATAAAGAATTACAAGTTTCCTGTTGGAGAAAGCTTGGTGGAAGATTTCAAATGTTGTGCTATGGATTTGTTGAATGTGAACTATTTCGTTTTCATCTTTGTGTCCATTAACTATGAGATCATTCTAACTATTTGAACCTATGTTCTTGTTATGAATGCACTCTACTTTATTCTATGAAATTTCCACTATGAGTAATGAAGGCTTTTCATAAACAATTAGTTATCTTGTTGTTCATATATCTATTAATGTTCATGTGTTTTGAATTAAGTAATAGCTATCTGTGATTTTTCTTAATGCATGCGCATAAATATATTACTCGTTGATAAATGATAATCTTTCTCCCTAGGGATAGGTTAGATAGTTAGTTTTAGTTTCTTGATGTGTGTGATTTATATGTGAGAGAGTTAAGATGAGAGGTAAGAACCTGCGCATCACATTGTTACCACTCCTCGTATTCTCTATCAATCTTCATTCTTATATAGGCACTTGCACATCATATTTAAACATAAAAAACTAAAAATACACATGGTGGACCGGGCCGTAACCGGTATAACCTTGTATTTTGTTACTTGACCTACGGTAGCCGAACCGTAAATCGGACGGATTCCCCATACCAAATAGTAATGGGCTAGTTGGGAATTTTTACTGGGGAGAATCCCTAACTGTTTTTACCTGCAATTTTCTAGGCCTCAACAAGGAGCAACCAACTCAAGTTTGGTTCAAGCGAGTTATTCCACCTAAAACAAGGCCTTGGGAACCAAATCAATGTTGGGGATGTGGAGAGAATAATAAGTTGTATTATTTTCCCCACAAGAAGGAACATCCTCAAAGGATACATAACACTGAAGAAGTTTATAGTGTGAAGGACATGGGAAGATCAACTCTTAGAATCTATGCATATCTAGATGATTATCAAGTGGACCACCAAGCAACATTGGTTGAAGTTGGACATAATATTGTCGTGTATTCTATTTCTATTTTTATCGACCTAGGGTCCAGTCATACTTATATATATCCTAATATTATTGAATTTTGTGCTCTCAATAAAAGTAAACATGGCAAGTCATGGATAGTTCATTTATCCAGAGGGACAAAGAGGAAATTAAGTGAAGTGGTAGAAAGATCGATGATGCAAATGGATGTTCTATATAGTGCATCAAACCTAAATATCCCACCGCTAGAATCATACAATGCATGGATTGGCTAGAAAATCATCGTACCAAGATTAAATCCTAAAATAAGTTTCTTGAATGCTTTGATTACGAGCGAAGGCATAAGCTAGTAAAAGGTGGGTTGGAGAATGTTTCTATAATACAAGGTGCAATGGGGAAGGTACTTCAGTAAGAACTATCAAATAGGTGTGATTCATGTATTTGTAACGTACAAATTATCCTCAACTATCCAATTGGGGTATGGGATATAAAAAAATCCATCTAAGTCGAAACAAAATAAGACATTAGTTTCATCAAAGGAACAAACTTATAAGTTCCATAACTTTATATTACAAATTTATATTTATGTAAGAAGTTTGATGTATTAGCAATAGTCATTTATTTATTAACTATATAATCACTTGTAACATTCGTGAGTTACATTTAAAATTTACCTTGCCTATTATGCATAGAGAGTTTATCATTACATTTGGGTACTCTCTAATACTTCATATGAAATAATTATAGGTCTAATTATATTTATGTTTCTTAAGCATTGGTCCAGTAAGGTTAACTAATGTGAGTATCAACTTTAAAACCCTACATGAAATTAAAGCCACATAAGGAACTTTACCATGTTCTCAACATTTACTTATAGATTAATTAATGTATCCTCTTACTCAACAACTCAATGAAACCATAAGGTTTCTAAGGTTATGACACATTCAGTTATGTCTCTCCATAATAGAAACACACAAACACAGTTAAAACCCTATATGAAATTGAAGACACATAAGGAAATTTACCAGGTTCTCAACATCTACTTATAGATGAATAAACTTATCCTCTTAATCAATAAATCAATGCAACCATAAGGTTTCTAAGGTTATACATACACATTACATTATGTCTCCCCATTAAAGAACCACACAAAGACAATTAGTTAATTTCATAACTAATAATAATAATGGACTAGAATAGCATCTAGTCAAGACCAACTCAGTTTGATAGACCGCTTCCTGCTATTGTCATAGAATTTAGTCTTCTAGTCTATTATACTTAACTATTTAGAAAAAACATAAAGTAACATCAAAACGAATATCTCATCTACAATTATAAACAATACGTATGACTATTGGAGGTGGAAATACAGCACAGCATTTATTTTTTGTCACCAAGTTTATGAGTTTACCATTATAGTGCAAGTCACAAAGGTTAGCTAGTTAATTATAGCTACAATTCTGGCTTAACATGATAATTCTTCAAACCTTTATTATAGCCTTTGAAGAATTAAAGGTATAATCAATTACATATATCTCAATTTCTAAACAAGTAAATTTTAATTACTTTCATGAGTTCAAATTGACAAGCATGATATATACCTAATAAGATAGTACCTCATAGGCATGAATCTGAGTAATTCCAATATATTTCTTAATCTCAAGTTTGTCTTATAATACTATTAATATACCAAGCTAACCAATAATTATAGTTCACTGATTAAAGAATCAATATACACCTATAATTAACTACACATAACCAATATGTACATTCCTTTAAGCACTTAAAATTCTCATTACAGCATATTCATTTAATTTGTAACTGTTGAATTATAACATATAGTACAATGATACACACCTTGATGATGACAACATCATCCAGTAACCAGTTTTTAGCTTCGTTCCCCACATGTTTCTCAATCTCTTCTACACCATCATAAATATTAATCATTGTGATAACATTTACATTCATTATTAATTAAAACATAAATGATTAATTTCAACATAAGATATAACGATCATTTATAAAATTTACATTTAAACCTAATTTAAAAAATAGCAGCATAGCATATCACACATACTTCGATTGAACAAGAAATCTAGGGTCACTGAATGTGTGATTACAATGTTACACCCAACCGTAAGCAGTCTGTCTAACCTATATTCTTTTAGTTGAAAGGCCACCACTGAGCTAGGTAATAGATCCACTAGGATGAAGGAACAAAGATAACCCTCACAAAGATTTCCTCATCGTGATTAGATGTTATATTCTTAATAAATAAGGTGATAGATTTTGACTCTACTACTAGAGATTCTCCTCTTCTGATCAAACAAGTCATATAATTTGACTCCAAGTATTTTTAGAAAGGTCATCTATCTTCTCTACGGAGATTTAAACAAGGATATTCTTCGAAGAGCACTGGGCGTCGTCCCTCCCAAGCTATCGTAAAGACAAAATATTATTTAAACATAAAGAAATGGGCATGTCCCCTATCAAGATATTGCATAAACTTTTTTTAGAATGTTTACATAAGAAAACTCAAGAGGGAAATGCATCTCCTTGACACGTGTGTGTATTTCATCAAACACCTAAAAGTCAAGTCGTTGTTCCCGTTGCATAGTTCAAATATTAAAATCATTGAAATAAAATAACAAGAACGTAGCTCAGACTTCAAGTGAGTTCATTCCTCTGTAACATAACAACAGTATATACAAATCTCAAGCAACACACGGAGTGTGTATACAAATATCACTATAAGGAGGGTGGAGACAGATCTCTTACGAGACCTCTCTCCTCATGAACCTCAAATATTGCACTATTTATATATATTTAATATAAAAAGGGGGAGTGGTTGCTCCAATATAAAACCGTATTCTCTGCATTCCAAAAGTTGAATAGAAGTAGGTTGGTTCTCCATAGTGAGACTGCCCTCCTTACAAATAGATAATAAAAACGTGGTCGAGGGAAAAAAAATCATAAATAACTAGAAACGAAAGGAATTCATACCCTTACGAGAAGTCGCCTCTCCTTCCCCTAATGTCCCCTCCTCTTTCCAACATAATAATATATAAAATATTGAGGGTGGTACCCATTAATAAGATCACTTACCCTTTATGCAACAACATGAAAGTATCTGGGTGAAGTATATTTCCATTCACCTCTTATGTGAGGTCTTCATACTGATCGCATAGTTTGTGATCCAAGTAAAAGAATCCCACTCTCTAACAAGAAAGGGTCATAACATTCTCCCTTAGTTCCTCTTTATGTAACAACTGTTGAAGTGTGTAAGGAGGAAGTACTCTAACCATTTTCTTCAAATATATGTATAATTGTATATTTTTTTCAAGTTAGATAATTTCATTCTAAAGAACTGAAATACAATGCATCACTTGCATGATATGTGGATAGGTTAGAAAAAATATTGCCATATGTAATTGTATATTAAAAACAATCAAGGGCTAATCAAAGTTCATACTCATACTTACGATATTTTAAGTTGATTGTGAATTTAAGTTAATAAAATAGCAATCAAGTTGAACTCCTTACAACACCCAAAGGAACCTCGATGACACTTGATCATCATTATCAAAATTGTCAAGGATTTTCCAACCTCTTCCTCTCCCCTAGTGGATATTGTCACCCTCATTTAGTTGCTGGCACATTCATCCTCCCTAGATCTATTTTTCATTAGTTTGAGATTCATGATTTGAAACATACATTTAATGTCATCGTGCCTTATATAGAACATGACTCTACCACAAAATCACAATGTTGTCTAATGCTATAATGTTCACTAGAAGAGCCTTGGCCTTGAGCTCCTTACCATGAACTAGTACATACACATATTTACATCACATAAGTTACAACAATAGGGGTTCAATAGATAGGGATATTACAGTGTCATATTCTGCAAAAGATAGAGGACCATCATTAGAATATTACCAAGTACCGCAAGAGTATACGGATATATTTTTAAAAGAGGTGGTAGGGCTACAGCTTAATGGAGATATCGACTTCCCAATTAATCTAGTGCTAGGAACATCCCCAGTGTTTAAGGCCCCTTATAGAATAATCACTCCAAAGTTGTTAGAGTTAAAAAGTCATCTTCAGGTTCTAATGGATAAGAATTACATTAGGATGAGTGTGTCCTCGTGGGGTTCTATAGTGTTTTTCATTAAGAAGGATGGAACATTGAGACTATGTATTGACTATAGGAAGCTCAATATGGTCACAATTAAGAACATGTATATGTTTTCTAAGATATATGATCTCTTTGATCAGATAAAGGGACCCAAAATATTTGTCATTCTTTAGTTAAGGTCAAAATTCCAATAGGTCAAAATCAAAGAGGAAGACATCCACAAGACATCTTTCAAAACTCATTATAACCAATATGAGTTCACATTTTTCCATTTGGTCTCACAAATTCGCTGGCTACCTCCATGTGCCTCATGAATAATTTGTTCAGTCAGTATTTGGATAAGTTTTCATTGGTATTCCTAGATGGCATCGTCATCTATTCCAAGAATGAGGAAGAGCACCCAGAACATCTAAGAAAGGTATTACAGGTGCTTAGGGTGCATAAGTTTTGCACCAAGCTAAGAAATGTGACTTTTACCAAAAGAAGATTTAATATATGGGCCATATTAATTAAATAGATGGAATTTCATTGGATATTGAGAAGATTCAGGCTATAGTGAATTAGTATGTTATCACTTAGTAATATTTTTGTGTTGTATTCGAAAAATGCCTAAGGTGACCTTTTCAAACCTACTTTAGGCTGGTGTCTAGTCCTTCAAACTAGACAGCGATCTCTCTTGTGAAATTGATTTATGATGATCTACTGATATAGCTTAATATGACAGTGACCAGAAATGTAAAGGAAACAAAGTTTTAAGATGTTTGTTGGTTGGCCTGATAGTGGAAAACCATTGGCTGTACAATCAAAATATAAAATGGTCAATGATAATCAAACTGAAGGAAAATAAATTCTATTCAAGGGAAAGATAGCTAATGTGCTCTGACAAGAAAAAAAATCATTGTAGTATGGGGAGAAGAGGGAGAATAACAATCCACTAAACATAAAGCACCATTCGCAGATGAATTTCATGTTCATCTTTAGATGAAAATGTGGAATATCTTATTGCACCAATTTTAGAGCATTTATAACACAAATGAATTCCAAAACTCTCACTTGCAACCAAATAATTGAAGAAATATAGTTAATGATAAAAAAAGTACATGAACATATAACTAAGAACGATCACAATACCATATGCACATAGACACATGAATCCTTGAAAAACTTCATTTCGAGTTAGTATAAACTTTTAATTAAACTTTAAAAATACAACCAACAGCCTTCTCTCAAAATCACTCGAACCAACCCCTTAGAAAATATTTTTATGACAATATATCATTATATATGATATCCAATCCTAAGGAGGTCGGAATCCTTCCTTATCTAAAAATAAGAGGAATTAGTTACAACAACTAAGGAAAACAATAATTACAAAATCTGTTGAATTCCTACTTTTTAGGTTCTGGTTCTTTAACAACTAAAAATATGATAACTGAAGAGAAAATCATGGGATTTGATATAAAATTATTCAAGACTCATTATACAAACAATTTTAGGATCATTTTTCCCAATTTGTATCTCCTCTGAGTCAAATTTCCAAAAATTTTACAACTTTGCCACATGGCGCTGCAAATCTGCCTCAAATTATGGAAAATTGATGCTCATTGATCCACCTGTATATCTCGAATAAAAAAAAATTTTGGAAAAATGAAAGAGGTTTTTGTATATTATATCATTCCTGAGAAAAAGTATTTTTGTTCCCTAAAACCCCTCCAGATTCTCATAATATGTGCCCAACAATGATGACTAAAACATAAAATCATTTATTTTTTAAATCTAGAAAAATGACCTGTAAATATTCACTTGAATATTACAACCCACGATAGACATGAAAAACATGAGAGAGGTTTTTGTCATTGGATCCATGATTGACAAAACCTCCTTATAATTTAAAAAATTATTCTCTAGTTGTTTGGGAAATGCACCCAAAGTGGATGACTAAAACAACAAAAACCTAAAAAATACCATGTTTTCTAGACAATTCACAGTCAACTGGCACGCTGCAAAATGTGTTTCCAGACTAGCCCCAAAATTGAAGAACTAGCCACCAAGATCCTAACACACTGTGAATTATCTATTATTTCACCTTCTTTATTTAATTGATGAGATGAATATTTCTACTCCTTAGTTTTATTTTTCCCTATTCTCTTTAACCATCATTATACAATCATACTTACCTAGAAGAAAACATTGCATGTAGATTTCACAACGAATTTGGGATTTCGTGGTGTGTAGGAGTTTTACAGCAACTAAAAATTTTGTAATGATAAAGAAGATAAGGAATGGGTAAGTTTTAGAACAAGAAAAGAGGAAATTGGCAGTGATTGAGAATAAGTTCAACAACTATAGATTTTGCAATGATGAAGGAAACTCGTATCACATGAAAACATTTCACAACAAATTGTAACACTGCGAAATGGAAAACCTATGTCAATATGGGAATTTGTTGTGTCTAAGGAAATGAGAGAAGGGATAAATTTAGAATGGGGTGGAAAATTTTACCTTTAGAAAGGAAAAATGCAGATACTTGAGAAATTTACAGTATTCAAGCACTTTTTAGCATTTGGCAACGAACTGGAACTTTAGCAACAAACCTATTCAATCAGGATTTTAGTTCATAATTTTGGCACAAGAATCTCGAGGGTGCTATTTTTTTAAATATAAACACCTACTCAAACACAATCATCACTAAAAACTAATTTCGAATGAGGCAAAAATAATCATAACTGATTTGGAAAATTTGTAGAGAAATTTTAAACTTAACTATTACATCATGATTACAACTCAAAAATGACTTGACATCTCAAATAACCCTATTTCACAGTTAATTAGGGTATTAATGACATGTTTGAGAGACCATGATTTTGTTTTTCCCTTCACTGTAAAATGTCTTAACTTTTTGCAACCTGCAGTAAACCAAGCCATCATGATTCATTATGACCATTGAACAACTTTCTAAAAGACATGATTAAATGAGATACCTTAAAAGATCAACTTCAAGATCTTGATTTATAATAAAGTCTCATAAGTTAAATATTTAGGATATGACTAATGAGTGACTCATGGACTTTCTAGGATCATAAATATTACTAACATGGCATGAAAGACTAAAACACAATAGAAAATGGATTTTAAGACCAAAATTTATAGTATAACGATACCAAGACCCTAACTAGACCCATGAATTAACTTTAGACTTTACATGACCATAGACTCTATGACTAACAAAACCCTTTATATTAATCTGTCACAGTAATCTAGGGACTAAAACATAGTCTCATAAGAGATTTCAGACAATTAAGCATGAAAATGGCATAATGGTGCTGCAAATGGAGTAGCAGCTCTGTATAATCAATGAAGAATGAATAATACAATACAGAGCTGATACTCCATTTGCAGCACCATTATGCCATTTTCATGCTTAATTGTCTGAAATCTCTTATGACACTGTGTTTTAGTACCTAGATTTCTATGACAGATTAATATGGTATCAGAGCTCACGGCAGGACAAAGCTCATTCTCTCAAAAACATGGTTTTTGATGGATCTTGCATGAAAAACTGAGCAAAAGCTCAAATTCCAGCACTGCACCAAAAGCCGAAGGTTTACCACTTAATACCCCAATTTAAGGAATTGTTGATCAAGCTTGCTTGATCAATTATGTTGGGTGTGATGAAAACCTGAAATGTGCAGGCTGTTCAACCTTCTGATGAATTTTTGTGTTTTTGCAGGTACAACTTCGAATGGACTCATCAATCCCTCTTCTCACCCCATTCACAAGATATTCGGAATGGAAGTTGAATATGATTGCATCTCTGAAGAGATAAGGTCTCTGTGAGGTGTCTATTGGACTTGGAAAAGAGTCTTATGACAATGAGAATGACTAGCTAAATGATGTTGATAGAGCTTTTGGAGCAATATGTCTGGCCCTTCCTCCTAGCTTGCGCTACATTATTGGTCTTGTTGAATACCCAAAGGATCTCTGAACAAAATTGGATAGAACCTTTGGCAAGCACAATGAGGATCATAATAGCACTTTGGATATCACATCCAGCACCACAAGAGTTCTTTACTCAAAAGTCTCGACCTCTACTCTCTCTAATGAAGTTGTTCAAGATGAAGAAGAAGTAGAATATTCTACACAGTCAATTCGAATTGAACAAAGTCTCTATGCAATGACTCCTTCTCTTGATGCTCAGTTTTCCCTAGTTTGCAAATTGGACAGAGTTATAGTGGATTTATCATTTTCCAGATATTGTACCAGCAAAAATGAACTAGATAATTCACTAAAAAAATCGATTTGGACTACTAGATCAATGAAATAGCTTGGAATTTTGGAAGTTGATGTGTTTCAGCATCCCAGATAGTCCTCCAGCATTTTTTAGTTAACAGATGTCCAAATTATTTTATTATGGCTCAATCAATGAGGAAATGCTCCCAAGGGGCACTTCCTCTAATTGGTTATTCATGTATTTCATTGTTATATCATGTATTATGAAGTTGTAAAGGGGCCAAGGGTGAATTAATATATCCCCTAGTGACCCCTTCATATGTATTATCATGTCACATCTTATATTATAATGTGACTTATATCCATGTATTGATCTATATATTGTTGATATCCACCATTGATGATGTTTAAATCTCAACCATTGGATGTATAAGTGAGTTAGTGTTTACGTCTCTATCAAACTATTTAAGAGAGGTGACCACGACATTATATTTATGAGATTTGGCACCGTAATTTGAATAAAGATAGTTTTTTCTGGGATTACACTCGGAGTGCCTTGGATGTATTGATGATTTTTTTATTTTCATTGTTGGTCTCCGATACTGAGTTTTCTTTCGGGACAGATCATGCATATTTTTCCTTACCCACTCATCTCTAGGTTGAAAAGGCGTGCTAGAGGAGGGAACTCATTATGCTTCAACTCTCGGGTTTTTTGGTTCAAGGAGTGATACTTTATCTAATGATTTTTCATTCTTGTACTTTCTTTATAATGCATATCCTATTTGTTTGTATGATCTTCTGATCTTTCTCTAATTGGGCATGTTGAAGAGGGTGCTAGGGTCATTGGTTGAAGTTGAATACTATCAAGATACTCTCCTGAAACAATCATTTGATTTGGAAACTAGCATTCTTCATCATCTCAAAAATCATCTACAAGATCTAGGTATGTATCACAGGTAATTTCTCCTTTTATTTTCTGCATGCATTGCCCATCATTTCCTGCATTGAAAAAACCCTCATTTAGTAGTACGAAAATCATTGGACCAATTTGCATTGAGAATTGGAAAATTTGACGATCTGGGTTTTAACCAGAATACTTAGAAAACCCCTTATACATCAAAAATGTTAATCTTGGACTTGTCTTCCCATCTCCAAGCACTGGTTTCGTTCTGGGAGAAAACACCCATGTTTGGGTTGCTGGTCAATTTTAGTTGTTTTTGTTCTTCTTGCAGTTGGGTATTTTTACTATCGAATCATTTTACCCAAATAGATGTGTTGAAGCCTTAATTTCATTAAATCGACCTTGTCTTGGGTATTTTCCATTTTTCTGATTAAATCCCCCAGGGTCCACAGTCTGATTATCTGAACAAACACACGAACCCTAGATCTATTTTAAACTCCTTAAGTCACTGATCTAATAGATTCGAGTAACATTTCCATGTTCCTTAAACACCTATACTCGAATATTCCTTAAACTGTGGATTATCCCTTAAATCTATGGTTTCCATCTCTCACCTTACATATTCACATTTTTGGGCTTGATCTGGTGATTAGTTGTAGACCTGTCCTTTTAGTATAAGATCATGTATCCACCATTGTCACTCAAGAATTTAGTGGCATAAAGCAAAGTAATCCCTAACCAACGTGGCAAACATCCATCTTTTGGGGGTTAGGGTTTTTGTAGGTCACGGATTTGGTTGCATATCCCATCTGCCATCCTGTATAGGATTTATCTAATGGGGAAACTAAAAAATCCGTGATAACACCTAATTTTTATGGTCTAGATTTTTATTAAATTTAGCACATATATCTATGGACAAACACACAACTCACAAGATAGATCACGTAATTTACTCAGTTATTGAAGAATGAAACAGTGCAAAAATAGCTTGCAGCTATGAATGATTTTCATTAATCAAAGAGTAATTAGATAATAAATTACAATGTAATACAATGGCTAAATAGCCACATGCAATTCGAATCCACATGAGGAAATTTGAATTTATTAGAATCTACTTGACTATAGGTAACTAAGACCTTTTCTAAATCATTATCGGAGGGCTCAATAGTTAACTGACCTTGTCTAAATCATTATTAGAGTTCATTAGAGTTCTAAAACACAACTCAAGTGTCCAATTCAATGTTAACTGAGGCTAAATGAATGTGGTAGGTGAGAAATGCACCTCTCCTGCATGCAGCCATTCAAACCTAGTGCTAACTTAATGTAGAGGACAAGAACTGAATGTAATTGAATCCTAACTTAGCTTGACTAGGAACCAACTCAACTCAACTGACCTTGGTTGGTATCGGCACTCCTAGGGGATCCTAAATTGTAGGGATTGGTCTAGGAGGCTCCTAAACGGATGCATACAAGTGCAATTAATGGTAGTAGGCCTCAATTAGTGTTCCCCGCACTTTAATAACTGAAACATGTGCCCCAATTAGGCTAAGTGGACCCAATGGTGCTAGTGACTAAAAATAGACTAGATGGACTCCTGATTTAGACATGACTCATGATTTAGACATATGACCAAATTGGACAAGGGAGGATTAATAATCCTAACACCCCCCCTGAATTCTAACTTGGACAATCTATGGGCCTGGGTAACTAATACCATAGGTCACCCATTACATCAAGTAAAGTAAAGTAACTGCTCAATACAAGGAGCTAGGGAAAAAACCACATGGGAAAAAAGCCCCCCCCTTTAACTAAGAAAATAGAATCAGGATTCAAGTTTGAAACACTTGAAATTGTGTTGCTGCAATCTCTATGATGTAGCAGAGAAGCATGCATGATGTTCAATGCATAGGTATCCTAGGGCCTGGCATGTAGATTTCTCCTTCTTTTCCCAAAATGATGATGGAAGGAAGGAGGAATGTAACCTTTGTCTCTTGCTGGATGAAGAGGTGTATGATCAGCTCTATTCTTCTGAATGTAGTGAGACTAAGCCCTTTCCATGTAACATCTTACAGGGAGTCTATTTCATCTCTCTGAAGGAGGTAAGATTGCATGACATAGTGCAAGGTTCTTTCCCTTCTGAGTGTTAGATGGGTTTCCAGCCGTCTTCCTAGCTTCTAGTTTGGATGTAGGGACTGGATCTGGATCTGAATCACCCTGAATCTCAATCTCATAAACTAATACAATTGGATCTATAATACTAGTAGAAGAAGCAAAAGAAGTAGATGAAATGATTTTACCTTGCCTTGCAAAAGGCTATTGAGAGTGCACTGGTTTTGAAAATGACATGAAGTGTGAGAACTCATATGCCTTGGAGGCATTATTTCCAACACCCTTTGCTATGATGTTTCCAGTAGAGATATTTGTGATCTCCACTGAGTCAGGACCAAATATCACTCACTTTGGAGATCCAGTATGAGTCATCTGGTATACAGATAATAGGTTTGAATCTAGGGAGGGAACATAGAGCACATGTTTGAACCTTCCATGTTCAATCTTGATAGATCCCTTCCCTTTGGTTTGAACTCTACTATTATTGACCAGCTGAATACTAGGACCATCAAAATACTATAAAGAGGATAATGATTCTTTGGATGCAACCATATGATTGGAATCTCTAGAATCAATCAAGAAGGCATGTGCTATTGAGCAGATGACCTTCAATGAATTACCTCTTTCGAAGAAATATTTTGTTTCTTCTATGTCTTTTGTGTGTTCAGCCTTCCTTGCGCTAGCAGGTGCAATAATGTTATGTTTCTTTAGATGAAGAGTCATTTCATCAATTTTTCTTCTCATGTAGGAGATATCTAGATGAAAGACCCTTCCACAGTGGGAACAAAGGGTCTTCCCTTTCAGGTATAATTTTAAGGGCGAAATTTATCCCAAAGGCGAAATTAAAGAGGTTTCCAAAAATAGGTGGGCGAATTAGTAAAGTAAATTTTTAAATTTTTTTTTGTTAAATTAGCCCAATATTTATTTAAAAAATAATAGCTAAAGATACAATCGCTCGCTCAGATATATCCCAAAATACCCACTTCTCCCGCTCACAGATATCCAAAATACCCACTTCGCCCACGGATTTATGGTAAAATTTGTGGTAAATACGTCCATCGCCCCAGAATTTTCGTAATGGAGGATGTTGATGGTTGAATCGCCCTCGATTTTTGTCAATGGAGGATGTCCAAGGTTGAATCGCCCTCGATTTTGGTCAATGGAGCATGCCCAGGTTTGAATCGCTCTCCATTTTGGTTAATGGCGATGCTCAAGGTTGAATTACCCTCATGGAATTTTATTTGACTGAATAGCCCTTGGAATCCTTGTTGTGGTCATTTTTGTATACTTCCATGAGTAATTTTAGTGATATTAACCTCCATGAAATTTGGAATTTGAGATTTTTTCCCCAATTTGTTATTCAAATAATTTTTTAGTTAATAAATGGTGCATATTTGGGGAAAATTGGGAACAAACCGAAACAAACACACTCCTCTGGGAGGGTTATGGATGGAGTTTCATTGACGACTTATTCAGTTCCACCAAGCTCACAGGTGGGGCCCTTTTGACTATTGTGGACGTTTTTTGGCAATTGAAAGTGGCTAAAGTTTACTTACTGCAGTAGAGAAAAATCAGTGTATTGGTGGAATTTTGTAGACTCCCGAATAACCTCTTCTTTAGAGACCATTATTTTTTTGGTGATTTTGGTAAAAGAATTCCAGTTATTCATTCAATTTTGGATCCCTTAGATCATGAGAAGCATATAACTTTTCCAGAAAAATATTTCAGGAATTGTTCATGAATTTTACTAGTTCTTTTAGCAGTAAAATATGGAGACTACAATGCCTTTTCAACAATTTAGTATATTTCTTGAAGAAAGTTGAAATTAAGTGGCTGCATCTTTACTGTGTTGTGGATTTACCAAATTTTAGTGAGTTGTTTAAATTACTTGGGAAAAATGTTAAAGCTATTAAGGAGACCTTACAGATTCCCATAGAAACTTGCTTTTGCAAGGCATTTTCTTCCAACATTATGAAGTGGGATGCATTTTATTTTGACTCCCTCAATGAATAATTATTGGCTACATTACATCTGATTTTGCCTTATCTGTTCTCCATAGCTTTCACATTCTTGACTTAAGGTAACAATTTCCAAGGCCTTTGAAATTTATCTTGGTATTGTTGGTCCTGATAAGCAACATTTTAAAATTTTGTCGAGTTATCTATGCAAGCTTGAACAGATTGAGCAAGATTAATACCAATGAGTTTTTAGTATAAATTAATGATAAAGGGAGTAACAAGTTTATCTTCCCTCTTTCAATTTTGATATTAAAAGTGGGCAAGCCCTTATGTGTGCAATGCAAGTGTTTGAAGTTCTAATGGGTTTAGGAAATCACATTAACTAGTTGATGTGATAGGTGAGTGATCCAATTGCAAGGATTGTGTATTTCCATTCAATCTGGTTTACAAGTCATTGTAAATCTAACTATAAATGACAATTACTGTGTTGCCATTTTCAGCTAAAGGCTAATCTCAATCTAGTTTTACTCATTTCAAATAAATAAAAAATTTCCTTTTCTCCATGTTATAAAGTTGTTTGGAAGGGATTAAGGGAAAATTTTGCTGAGGATCCAGTATTATCCTATGCCAGGAGTGCATGATACCAATTTGTTTGTAGTGTATCTGAACTATGAAAAGTGTTAGCTAATCCTAGAAACATTCATTAGTGAATCTGTAGATAATATTCTGCTAGCATTCTATGGGGATGTGTCCCCTGTGTCCCCTATCTAATCGGGACAAGGAATTGACTGAGAAGTGTCTCGGAAATGTCTTGGGGTTGGGGAAACATTAGTGGAGCTGATTTTAAATTAAAACATTCAAAGAAACATTTTTATTCCTTTTTTTTCTTTTATATGGAGGGACACACTAGTGTTTTTAAATTTTCCCATTTGATTTTGAATCCCTAAAATTCCATTTTTTATTCAAGAGATGGCAAGGCATGCTTGAAGATGTTGAAGAACTCTTGCAGTACATGGAAGAAGAAAATTATGCACATACTATGGCAAATAAGTCTGGCTTGGTCATTTTTTTTTCATTTTAATTTTTGTTTCATGTATGGTTTCTATTCATATATGTATCAAAGGCAGTTAATATAAACTTCTATTGTTTGAAACATTTATATCATGTCTTATTGTTATGCATACAATATGGATGTATCATTGTATGATGTATGGATTTTCTTACTCAAGTTTCAAATTTGAAGTAGAACTATGGTTATTTATGATTCATTGATAATAAAATGATTTAAGTTTTTGATATTTTTTGTAGTTCTCCTATATTGGAGGTTTACATGTCTGATACTCTACGGTCCCTTGTCTCATCCTTTGAAATTTGGGTGGACTTTCAAGTCCATTGGAATTTGGTTGGGTCTTCCAAGCTCTCTTTAAAACTCAGACCCTTGTTCCCTTGTAGCTCAACCAAATTTATAATTTTTCCAATATAGTATCATTATGGCACGCTCATGTTGTTAGGGAACATAAGAGTAAACATACATAGAGACACAATATTAGCTACGGGGCTAGACCAATCAGGATAAATTTCCAGTGATGCCAACCGAAAGGAAAGTGTAATTTTCTTACATTCTTATGAATTCACAAGAAAACAAGTAGATGGACCACTCAAAATCGACAACCTAGGAAGCACACACTCATAATCGTATTATGTATAGGAAGCACACAATTAAAATTTAACAACAATTGATTTGAAGTTAAAGATGAACTAAAGAATTCTGATGAATACCGCATATTAAAAATCTAATACAAGTCAGAATTCCCCAAAAGACAAATGCCAACTATGCCTGAATTGCAAGGGATTAAATTGGAAAATTGAACAAGTGTTTTCACTTCCCTCCTTGCATTTCTTTGTTTTTTACTTATGAGTGTACATTTTTGCGAAATCTCTTCTCTATATCCCATTATCGTTTGATCTATTTGTAAATTTTATGTTACTTTTCATCCACAATCGAATTGATACGGAATTTTGGTTAGCTTAATCTTCTAGGGTTTGAAATGCTCAAAATTGGGTAGAGCAACCTTCAATTACTCATCTAGATAAAAAATATATAATAGTCTCTGAGATGAACTGGTTGCTAACATAAATAGATTGAGTGACTCTGACAGGTTTCTTTGCATTGGCAATGTGCAGTAAGAAGTATGATGGGTCATACAGAAGTATTTTTTGCCTTTAGGATTAATGTGGCAAGATTGCTTAAAGTGGATAATAATTTTTATTCTCTTTTATTTTTGCTTTGGCTGAGGAAAGAGGTTAATCTTTCATAGTCCTTACCTTTGTTATAATATTTGTGACGTTTAATCTTGATGCATGGTTTTATATCCATTATTAACTTATATGTGTTTGTTGTTAGGATTCGAACAATACTATTGTCTTTCCTGTTATATATTATAGTTGTGTCATTTTCTAGATAAATAGCCTCATTAGATTGCTTTCATTATGCATATATTCTACGTTTCTCGGTCTTTTTTCTTTTTAGTGTACCTCTATTGCTGAATCTTTTGACCTATTTGTAAATTGTGTTACTTTATTTCATAGTCGAATTGATATGGAAGTTTGGGGAACTTCATCTTCCAGGGTTTTTTTGTTCAAAATTGCCCAGAGTAACCTTGAGTTAGTCATCTGGCTAAGGAAGGAATAATGGCATCTGAGACTGATTGGATTTCTACATAAATAGATGGAATGACTCCGACAGGATTCTTTGCATTGGTAGTGTGCACTGGGTAGTATGATGGGTCATACAAATGTTTTTTATATAGTCTTGCCACATTAATGTGGCAATACTGTGTAAAGTGGAGAATACCCTTTTTTATCCTTTTTTGGGGGGTTTTGCTTTGGCTGAGGAAAGACACCAAGAGTTTAATTTTCATAGTTGTTGATATTTGTGATGTTTAATCTTGGTGTATGATTTTATATCCATCATTTAAATCTATATGTGTGTTGTCAGGATTTGGACAATACCATTGACTTTCCTGTTATATATTCAAGTTGTGGTGTTTTTTAGATAAATAATCCCAGTAGATTGATTGCATTATGCATGTCTTCTAAGGTTCTTGGTATTTGTGTTTCCTAGTGTACCTCCAATGCTAGATATTTTCGTCTGTCTATAAATTGTATGTTACTTTTCATTCACAGTCAATTGATATGGAAGTTTGGGTCACTTCATCTTCCAGGGTTTGCATGCTCATGCTCAAAATTGGGTAGAACAAACCTTGAGATAGTCATCTAGATAAATAAGGAATAATTGCATCTAAGACTGATTGGCTTCCTACATAAACAAATGGAATGGCTCTGACAGGCTTCTCTGCATTGGTAGTGTGTAGTGAGAAGTATGATGGGTCATACAAATGTTTTTTTTCCATTATGATTAATGTGGCAAAACTGTAAAGTAGAAAATACCCTCCTTTTTCTCTTTTTTTTGTTATGCTTTGGCTAAGGAAAGATACCAAGAGTTTAAATCTTTAACAGTCGTTAATATTTGTGATGTCTAATCTTGAATCTTGATGCATGATTTTATATCCATCATTCACTCTATGTTTTTGTTGTCAATATTTGGAGAATACTATTTCCTTTACTATTATATATTATGGTTGTGGTGTTTTCTAGGTAAATAGTCATTAGTTTCATTGCATTATGAAAATTTTGAATTTTTCGGTCTTTTTGCTTCCTAGTGTATGATGCCAAATCTTTAGACCTATTTGTAAATTGTTTGTTACTTTTCATTCATAGTCGAATTAATATGGAAGCTCGAGAAACTTCATCTTCCAAGGTTTGCATGTTCAAAATTGGGCAGAGAAACCTTCAGTTAGTCATCTGGCTAAAGAAAGAATAATGGCATCTGAAACTAACTGGCTTCCTACATATATATATATATATATGGAATGAATCTGACAGGTTTCTCTGTGCTGGTAGTATGCGGTGAGAAGTATGATGGGTCTTACAGATACTTTTATTGTTCATACCGGTGGTATGCAGTGAGAGATATTATGGGTCATACATATACTTTTAGTCATCTGGGTAATCTGAAACTGACTGGATTCCTACATACTTGATTGGTATTTTAAGCTTTAAAGATCTATGCTTTTTATGTTAGTTTTTAGAGTACCGAAACTGTTCACTATGGTTTTATTTTTTACATTTTCTAGTTTCAAGATTTGAATTGTGTATGGCTAAGTAATTTGGAGTCCAAATATCCAAATATCCTCAGGAAATCTCCAAATATTTTGTCCAATGGTAGTCAAAACCCTTCAACAGAAGTAAAATTTCCCTCAGAGAGTAAAATGCAGCAGAAAAATGTAAAACTGAGCAAAACCATATTTGGATCTTGGATTAAGAATTTCCTAGAGCACTCCTCCTAAGTTTGACCTCGAGTCTTGCAAATTTGCTGTAGACTTAGCAATTACTACTGGATCTTTCATGTCAGACCAAGGCTAATCATTTCTGAGCGGAACTTTAGTAGAAGAGTTTGAGATTGGTGAGCTGAGTCCAACTAAGGTGTACTCTTCAAAGTTTTGAACTCAAATGCTGTAAGGATCATATGGCTTAGTCTCTGTGTTTGTGTCTTTTCTCTACATCTTTTAACCATTGATTTGTCCAAAAATTTAGTTAAATCAGGTAGGGAATCTATAATCAAGATATCAAATTAAATGGTTGAATGATCTAGTAGTTGAATTCTGCCTCACCCCTTGTTCCTTCCTAGTTTTTGAAAATTGAAACTTAAAAGATTCATGCTATTCATTTCGTGTGATGCCTGAGCTATGCAGATTATTAGCTGAAATTTGAAATATACACCATGTCAGAAACTTATTTGAGTTTCTCAATCTGCGTAGATCCTAAAAACCCATGAATTATGTGGCCATCCCAAATATGATGTAACTTCCAATTATTCTGATACCACTGAGTTTCATCTTTACTTTTGTACCTCTATATTAAATTGTTATGTATTTTCTTTGTTTTATGAACCCATTCTGATATCTTAAAGACATTTAGTAAAAATTTTCATTTATTCTAGTCTTACAGGCTCGCTTCCATTATATTTGCGAACAGTAAATACTAAAGTTTTAAAACCAACCATGTGAAGATGCAAGTAACTTATTGTTCTATCTTGGCTTTCCTTTTCTAAAATTTCTAATCTTAAAATTCTATTAGGATCATATGCCATGATATCCAAGTTCGCTAGCTTATTGTTCTTACTATTTAGTATTTATTCACCAAAATTTTAGTGTTCACCATATGCTTATTTCTCATAAGGGTTCATGATTCGTGGAACATTCTGAAGTAAAAATTTAGGGAATCTTCCTTCCAAACTGCTTAGGCTGGTGTAGTGTCTAAAAGGTCTTGAATCCTATCACCATTCTCAATATCTAACTGTTGGTCTCACTTTCAAATAGGGTCTTTCTCTCCTTGTACCTAATTTATGAAAACATATTTTGAAATGCAGGATACTCTGGGAAACAAGGACTAGCTTTTGCTTTTCTTGAACATGTCAGTGCATTCTGATACTTTATGAAGTATGCCATGTTAATTGTTCCACTTAACCATCCCCATATTTAGAATATGCTTGCAAAGCTATTCTTCTAGGTGGAGCTGACTATAGTCTTGTAAATTGGAAAGGTGAAACAACATTGTTACTTGCCAAGATAAATAGTTTTTCAAAAATTACAGTGGATGTTATATTGGACCATCTTGCAAGGAAGTTGGTTCTTGATGGTGGCTCTGCAAACATACAAAGAAGGGTAAAGGTGCTCCACATATGAATATGGTCTAGATGTTTAAATCTAGTGTGCATGGGGGAAGTCACGGAGAAGAAATGTTTACATTAAGTTGTGTTGGGACTGAGTCCTACATTCTAGAGAAATCGTGGGAAATGTGATGCCAATATACAAGGGACATTTAGAATTGTCACTATGAAGAAAAGAGAAGTTCACTTTGAAGCAAGAAATGATGACAATGCAGAATTTTGGGTTCATGGAATTAACCTGATTACAAAAGAATATACCATGTCAAGTGGTCTTGCAGTTGCAAGTAAAAGTTCTTTTCTAGCCGAAAACAGACCTAATGTCTTTGCACTGAGATGTATTTATTTTGTGCAGATTTGAATTGGTATCAATCATCATCCAAAAAAAAGAAAACATTTGCAAGTAGTTAAAGGATCAAGTTTGGTTGTTTTTTTGTGGCATTATGAGATTAGGTGATCATATTTCCTCAAGTTCAGTCCATCGAACTTACAAGGAGGAAAAAATTCAAAATTTAGTAGTTGGTATTTTTGAGAAGAAAAAGGCATGTACAGTATTTGCATAGGACACTGGGATTTTGTGATATTCAATGTGTTGAATGCATCCATATTTATACCAGTAGAGGTTTCCATCATATTGGTTAATTTATTTACTTGTGTTTAAGAAAGAAGGGAAGGTGGCAAATTCGCTATTGTTTTGGGAAACTTGTAAAGAAACTTGTGTAAGAGATCTAAGATTTGAGTCAATTCTAAGTAATGAATCAATTTTAGTTGTCTTTGAATGTTTAATTATTTCTTTATAGTCAACTTCCCAGCCTCCATATTTAGCTATTTACACTAGGTTTTGATGTAAGTTGTAAGGAAACAAATTATATCAGTGTGGAAAGTTGCTGCGGCATTACAGAGTTTCACTGGGGAAATTAACATTCCCATAGCATAATCCTTCAACATGGTCTAAACTTATGATATGACATGTCATTCATTCTAATATAAACATTTATATCCTCTTTGTTCAGTCCTTTTGTAAAAAAAACTGAATATATAGTTAGAATTAGCTTAGGAATTCCATAACACCTAGAGGACCATTAGTTGTTCGTAGCCAACCAGAAACCTTAATTTGTTTGGAATCATTATCTCATGCATGTACACCTACAAGATAATGGTCAGATCCAATGTTGCTCCCATTAAGTGAGATTCTGTTACTGTACTTTGATTTGTTGGGGAACATTATTATTTACTATACTAGAGACCTTTAAAGAGTTTCACATTATGCCTAGATTTTGTTGTTTTGTAGGTTTTACTAACTTCTTGTTTTTCAGGTCCTTTCATTAAATTGAGAAGTAGAATGGTGCCTTTATTTCTGTATTTTTTAAATTCAATTTGTTTACAGGGGTCTCATCATTATTTATTTAGAGTGACCATTTTTCCTCAATGTAGTTGGCAATAATTTTGTAAAGTCATTTTAGATGGTGAAAATCAGATTTAGAGATAGGCGTAGACTGCATTCAAGAGTCGATCTTCATAAAACATTTTTTATTTAGAATGCTAATATTGTGATACTAAAATTTTGAATCAACTTCATGGTTTTGATTTGACACTTGCTATTTTTGTTGTTGTGTACATGCAACTAATTCTATCTAGGGATTTTGAGTGTAGGTTAGTGTCTCAATCAATAGCGAGTAGCAACAATATCCTGATGATGCTCTTCTCATTACTTCAGTCCTTACACTAAATGTGTTGACTCCATTTCCTAATAATTAGCAGAGAATTCATTTTGATTGTACAAGTACCACTAAGACTTTAGGAATGACATTTGGAGCTTTCTTGACTTTTTTATCTGAAACAGACCATTGTGCGTTTGAATTTTGTTTAATGTTTTATCCAAATAGGTCATTGTGACATCCCAGTTAGACTTCGATTGAAATTTTGGTATCTTGCTTTTCTTTCTAAATTATACAATTTCGATCATTTTGTTAAATCAATTTCAAGGAAAACCAACATAGATCGATTTTAAATCCAGCTCTATCAAGCGCTAAAAGGGATCAAATCCTTTGTACTCTAAAAAATGCTTGTACCTCAAGGGGTTTGATCACTTTGGAGGCTTGGTAGATACATAGTCAATATGGATCTATGTTGGTTTATTTTATTAGCCATCCCCTTCTTTTAGTGTTTTAGTTTTCAAAAAGATCAAATCAGGAACAGAGTTTTACTCTTGGTATTCATGTGCCCTACTTGTCACATCATAAAGCTTGAAATTATCAAGAGTACATGGGGTAGTAAAGGAACTATAATCATATTCATCATATTCATCACTACTAATATTAGATTCACTATTGTGACCATTGTCAAGATCATCATAATTTTCTGCTATGGTTGGAACGGGCTTGTACCATGGAGAAGATAAATTAATTGAATCTCTGGCCATGCTGCTTAAATCCAAGTGCAAATTACTATGAGCATAAACAAGATATATTAAATATCTAAAGAATAACATGTTTCTTTTATTGGACTGTATATGGTTAAAGCTTCCCCAATTCCTTTTGCATACGGAAGCACTTGATCCCTGGCTCAAGATATGAATGGAAAAATGTTTCAATTTGTAGGGTTCTACAAAACAAAATCCTACCAGTTATATGCAGTAGAATTGGTCGTGTCTTCTTTGGCTAAATCACTTCCAAATATGATGTGAGAGAACCAATAGTTAGGAGAGACGAGAGATGGCATTGAAGGTCAAAGATTGAAGGATATTTTACAGACATACCAGGACTCACAAATGTGAAGGGAATTGATAGAATGGAAGGCTCCTAGATGAACCATGAGAGGAGATGAGTAATGTTAGCAGACTAGGATCATAACAGATAAGGAACCCAACATAGAAAAACATGAGTAGGTTTGTGATAGGTAACCTGGCATGACAAAATTTTCACCACATTATCCAATTTCCATCATGAGTAGAAATCGTCTAGCAGGTTAATAACAGGTACATGCCCTGAAGAAGGTTTTTGCAAACACTAACAGGCTTGAAGTTGCATAGTTTGTTGTAGTTGAATAGAGCAAGAAAGAAAAGAAATGCCTAAAAAAAAGATGTTTAGGGCATCAATCTGACACCCAATAAGATGTGAGCTTGAGAAATGAATAATATTTTAAAACTGCTAGACTTCTGAAGAATTTATGGAACCCTGAGAAACAAATGTTGAGAGAAGAACAAAAAACATGGTTATTGTAGACCCTTGTATACAACAAGAACAATAGACCAACAATCATGATTTTTTGTTGTATAAGGTGCAAGGCTTGTGGGGTTTAGAACTATCAACAATACCAAAGCAAGATATATCTTGAGATTTTGTAGAAACAATTTGCACAATTGGTAGATGTTGTGTTGTAGTGTAGGCATAAGAGTGGGGAAAATGTCTCCAAAGGTATTTTTTAATTTCTTTGAAAATTGCCAGAGAATTTTTTTAGGTACCTAAAACATATTAAACCCAAGAACGTGGGTATTGGATGGAAATGTCCAGGTGCACATGTTCTTTTAGCTAAATTCAGTTTTAACATTTGTAAACTGTAAATTTGTTTTTATCACAATAACCCTATTAATATTTTTATGTTTTGGTTAGAAGAGGTATTTTTGGGGTCTAGTTGAAGCATTTATATATTTATAATGTTGGGTCTGTCCAACTCAATGATTTTGTGTATTTAGGTTCTAATTGTCCTTTCCAGCATTAGGCATCAAATACTTGGATAGGTAAAAGGTTAAAGCCAAGCATAAAATCTGATTATCTTCAAGAAGGCTGGTTAGAAAGTGTTGCATAAAGTAAAAATTGTGAAGAGAAGGTTGAGATTATCTTTTAAGAGAAAGATGTGATTATTTTTAGGTGCAGTGGAAAAGATTGTTGGGTTCTTAAGATAACTTAGTTGGCCTCGAAAAAATGTGGTCAAGCTGCAAAAGAACCCAGAAATGTTGGATGTAGCGAAGTAACTAGAGATACGCCATACTTAGGTGTCTCTTCTAGAAAACCAACATACATCATGGCTATTTACCCAAGGGTCTATGGATAATATTTGAACCATACATGGTCTTTAGAACAAGGGTTGGACCATAATAGGGGAGCTATTAATCAATGTGTACCAGTACATTTGTTGGACTATGGATAGGAGCTCACCATATGAAGCATTCAACCATAGAAAGACCATCTTGATGTTGGGAATGACCTCTTACTTATTGTTGTTGATATCATTTCACCATTGCTTTGGGTTATAAGAGGGTTTTTATAATACTATTTCCAAATAAAAAACTGTCCAAAATTCTTGTAGCTTGATGTAGGTTACATACTAAGATCATATATACTACCCATAATTTTTTTTTGAAGTCACTGACTGCCAAGATTCAATAACATTGTTATACACATATATGATTGAGGGTTTTTAGGCTTCTTCAATACCGAAACTGTTGTTACAATAAGGATGCAAATCAAAGTGTTGTACATGTGCCCTGAAATCCAAATTAGAGGACTGGGTTCATTCACATCAGAGCTTTATGATGCATTTTCTCATCGAGTCTCTTGACAATGCTTTGTATTGTATAGGTTTGTCTGGTTTGTGAGCACTCTAGAGGTCCTTGAACTGGTTAACATGGTTGAATGATGTTTTTACAGACATACTAGGACTCACAAATGTGAAGGGCATTGATAGAAAAGCAGCCTCCTACATGAACCATGAGAGGAGATGAGTCATGTTAGTAGACTAGGATCATAACAGATAAGGAACCCAACATAGAAAAACATGAGCAGGTTTGTGACAGGTAACCTAGCATGAAAAAATTTCCACCACATTATCCAATTTCCATCATGAGTATAAATCATCTAGCAGGTTAATAACAGGTACATGCCCTGAAGAAGGTTTTTGCAAACACTAACAGGCTTGAAGTTGCGCAGTTTGTTGTAGTTGAATAGAGCAAAAAAGAAAATAACTACCTGGAAAAAAAAAAGATGTTTAGGGAATCAATCTGACACCCAATGAGATGTGATCTTGAGGAATGAATAATATTTTCAAACTTCTAGACTTCTGAAGAATTTATGGAACCCTGAGAAACAAATGTTGAGAGAAGAACAAAAAACATGGTTATTGTAGACCCTTGTATACAGCAAGAACAATAGAGCAACAATCATGATTTTGTGTTGTATAAGGTGCAAGGCTTGTGGGGTTTAGAACTATCAACAAGACCAGAGCAAGATATATCTTGAGATTTTGTAGCAACAATTTGCACAATTGGTAGATGTTGTGTTGTAGTGTAGGCATAAGAGTGGGGCAAATATCTCCAAAGGTATTTTTTAATTTCTTTGAAAATTGCCAAAGAATTTTTTAGGTACCTAAAACATATTAAACCCAAGAATGTGGGTATTGGATGGAAATGTACAGGTGCACATGGTCTTTTAGCTAAATTCAGTTTTAACATTTTTAAACTGTAAATTTGTTTTTATCACAATAACCCTATAAAGATTTTTATGTTTTGGTCAGGAGAGGTATTTTTGGGGTCTAGTTGAAGCATTTATATATTTATAATGTTGGGTCTGTCCAACTCAATGTTTTTGTGTATTTAGGTTCTAATTGTCCTTTCCAACATTAGGCATCAAATACTTGGATAGGTAAAAGGTTAAATCCAAGCATAAAATCTGATTATCTTCAAGAAGGCTAGTTAGAAAATGTTGCATACAGTAAAAGTTCTGAAGAGAAGGTTGAGATTATCTTTGAAGAGAAAGATATGATTATTTTCAAGTGCAGTGGAAAATATTGTTGGGTTCTTACAATAACTTAGTTGGCCTGGAAAAAATGTGGTCAAGTTGCAAAAGAACCCAAAAACGTTGGCTGTAACGAATTAACTGGAGATATGCCATACCTAGGTGTCTCTTCTAGAAAACTAGAATACATCATGGCTATTTACCCAAAGGTCTATGGATAATATTTGACCCATAAATGGTCTTGAGAACAAGGTTTGGACCATAATAGGGAAGCTATTAATCAATGTGTACTAGTACAATTGTTGGACTATGGATAGGAGCTCACCGTATGAAGCATTCAACCATAGAAATACCATCTTGATGTTGGGTATGACCTCTTACTTATTGTTGTTGATATGATTTCACCATTGCTCTAGGTTATAAGAGCATTTTTCTGATACTATTTCCAACTAAAACACTGTCCAAAATTCTTGTATCTTGTTGTAGGTTACTTACTGAGATCATATATACTTCCCATAATTTTTTTTTGAAGCCACAGACTGCCAAGATTCAATAACATTGTTGTACACATATATGATTGAGGGTTTTTAGGATTCTTCAATACCCAAACTATTGTTACAAGAAGGATGCAAATCAAAGTGTTGTACATGTGCCCTGAATTCCAAATCATAGGACTAGGTTCATTCACATCAGAGCTTTATGATGCATTTTCTCATCAAGTCTCTTGACAATGCTTTGTATTGTATAGGTTTGTCTTGTTTGTGATCACTCTAGAGGTCCTTGACCTGGTTAACACGATTAAACTTGAAGGCTGATTCTTTGTAGATAGTCTTTCTAGGAAACATTGATAGAACACTAACATCCTCCAAAAATAAATCCATCATTGGAGCAAAGGAATTGATATATATATACCAAAGTAAAATGTCAATATGCATTCAAATGGTAGTGGCATCCTTCCTTATGCGAATTGTGAATGGAGATATAACTATATGGTAATACTTGTAGATAATAAATTTATCAAAGATGCACTCGGTTCAAAACAAAGAAAGTAGTTCACCAATTACCATCTCAAGATAACAAAAAATGATAAAATGGACCATTCTCGGAAGAAAAATAACTATCTGAACAATAGAAATGTAAGGAGCAACATACCTGACTTGCAGCCTATGTATAAATACTATCCTCAAACTGCAAAGTATATTTATTAGATTATTCATTCCATCTCGATCTCTATATGGTATCTTTGAAGAATCTCCATTCTATACCCAAAAACATAGCCTTACAAGCCTACTTTTGTGATTTCTATTGACAAACCAACCAATTACAACTTTTTGCAAACTTAAAAACACTTGCATTTCTTTGCTTAAAATCATACAGCTTTGATCAGGTTGAAATTAAATCGTAACAAGAACACAGACCAATCAGGTAAATTGAAATGACACAATTTAGGGGCATTCAAGGAGATCACTAACTATTCTATATGTTAACTATTTCTCATTGAAAAGGAGGCTCATTACATGGACTTAAATGTATATAATATAGAGATATAGAACTCTAATTGGCCTGATCCAAAACCGGTGAATAAATATGGTTGACCTTGACATTAAGCCAACTAGACCTACTAATCTAACCAAATTACAATTCTAGTCCACTATTCAGTTTTCCTCCAATCAATTGCAGATACACACGATTCTATATCTTAACTATTTCTCAATGAAAATGAGGCTCATTACATGGAATTAAATGTATAATATAGACATACAGATCTCTGAATGACCTGATCTAAAACTGGCAAATAAATATGGTTGACCTTGACATTAAACCAACTGAGCTTGCTAATCTAACCAAACTACAATGCCAGTCCACTATTCAGTTTTCCTCCAATCTATTGAAGATACACAATTTTTGCAAGAATAGTACCCTGATAATGTATCATCAGCATAGAAGATAATTCATTGAGTTTTGTACTCAGTCGGAAACAATAATTAATGCTTAATATATGCATTGTAATTTTGCTATAACATTTCATTTGGCTGAATTCAAGGATTATGTGAATGGTAAAGATGTGTTCCTAAAGAATTCTAGTTTGAACCCTATCATTGAGGACTATTTATCTATGGTTAGATGATCAGATTTGGAGATGAAAAACCCCACTTTAAAGGTTGTTTGCAGTTCTTTATTTCGATCAGTAAAATAAAAGGCATGGCTTCCAGGTCGAAAGTACAAACAATCAAAGAAATGCATGACACTTAACTTGTACCAGATAATATACTAGACCATGAAAAACTTCAAATTTGTATTTTGAGCTGGGGATTTTCCAACTTCGATCATAACACCGTGCTTATTAGGCACCCACATTTTAATGCATTGATGATTTTACTCATAAATAGTTTGAATGAGCCCGGGAATTCTCTAAATAAATTTAACCCCAATATTCCACCAGGAAAAAGAACACAGGAAAAGCCATTTTAAAATGGGGGTCAGCGATAAAATCTCGTTAGTCTTGAACAGATGGAAAGCTTACCCATACAATTGTCGAATCATTCCATAAATTCTAAACATATGGAAATCTTACCCATACGATTGTCGAATCATTCCATAAAATGTTTACTATACCTCTAGGAATAAAGCAGCCTCAGAAAAATTCATCTTATTATAGTCCTTTCAAGTGATAATATGCAAAGGTAATCTGTAATGGTGGGGTACGAGAGAACATACTCCTAAACATTATTTAATAGAGTCCCTTCTTCTCAACATGATTTAAAATCCCCCATCCATATACATACATGTATATGGGTTTATTGGTGCCCTAAACTATCATCAATCAATCCAAATGGACATAGAAATATCCACAAAGACCCAAATTGAATAGACAAACAAAAACATAAAATATGGATGTTGTGAGTTAATTGATTGTCATCAGTATTGAGATAAATAGGTTTGATGGTCGAATCAGCTTAGCAGCATTGCGTGGTGGAATTGTGTGTGGTATGGGATGAACCTTCGTCAGAGGAACAAGGAGGGGAAACAAACTAGGTTTGCGAGAGGTGGGAACTAGGCAATCCATCCATGCCTGTTGGAACGTTAGAGTCTAGAGAGTGTAAGGAAGACTTTCCATGGTGCGGCCGCTAGGCGATTGGACTAGGACTGGGACATGAATATGACTACTACAAACCATAACCCATTGATGTTATCATCTCACCACTGCCATCACCAAATGTGAGATAATAAGTTAGGGGAAGCGAACGCATAAATGTGGTGGACAGGGGGTGGCTCCTCATAGGCCATCCATAGACGACGAAAGCCGGAGGAGGACGTCCCCTTAATAACACCTTCAGTGTAATTATCAAACAAGAAATGATACATATAGAGGAATATAAACATTAAGTTACATTTTTTTAAACCTTGTAGTGTTGTGGGTGAAAGTAAAGTAATTCAAGTCTATTTTTCATTTCCATTTAAGGTGAAACTGAGCCAATTAATTTCAATCTATTTTGGTGGGAATTTGCTCTCTATTTTGTATGAAACTATGAAATACCTTTTCTATTGCCATGGAACCTAGATGGAAGTGGGCACTTGTTTTTAGTTTCTTGGACCTTACAAACATTGTATTGGAACTTTATGGTCTAAACATGTCTTAGTAGTCAAGGTCATATTTTGGAATGTCATTTACAATCATATATAGGTAGTGAGCACCATCAGTCATGGAAGAGGAAGTGATATGTCATCACTTCCTTGGCTTGAGTTGTGTGTTGAAACTATAAATATATTTCTATGAGATAAAGTTGTTGAATGAGCTCACAGTGCTTGTAAAATCGATCTCTACATTATATGACAGGCTTAGAAAATTAAATCAGAAACATAGTGATTTTCTATATGAAGTCTTTGAGTTCAATAATAGTGAAAATATAATCTATTAACCTGTTTTAATCTGATGGAAGAGTAAGTCATCTGTGTAAATATTTATTTTATATGGAATTGAATTTGAGTTTAGCAATCACAATCTAGATAATGAATGGGAATCTATAAACATGAGAATTGTATGCGCAAATGCTGAAGGGATTATACGTATAGAATCTATGTTAGATATAGTGATTGATATTATGCTCGACATTGTTACTCTAATTTCTATACATTGTTAGCTTTGTATAACAGAGAAAATATGAAGGATAAGTGTTATATCTAATGTGTTTTGATGAAGATAGAGCATCTCAGTTTCCTTATTGCAAAGGATATGTTATGCTAAATACATAGATTCATTTAGTGGATCTTTCAAAAGCTAGGCATTTTGGCTAAATATACAAAGAATCATTTGAAAGTTGTACAAATTGGGCTTAGAATTCATTGATATATTATTCATTTCTTCATTTATGTGATGTGAATGCTTGTTATTTCAAGTTTGTGAACAAGAAATTATAGAAATTGTGTTAAAAATGGGGCATCATATACCTATTCAGTACACACCATAGGAGACATTTGTCATCATATAAGGTAATGATCCTTTATGTTACATAGAACAAAGTCTACATATGTGTATGTCATGAATGTTGGGATTTTGGGACATGATGTATGTCATGCGTGTTTGAATTTTATGGATTGTTTTCCAAAAGAGTAATGTGGATCATATATATTATATCAATCTTCTTCTCATATGTAGAGACCTCCATATTTTTTTCAAACAAAAATATTGTATTTTGAGCTTGTTGATTTGTACTTAAACCGATAATGTCTTTCATTGCTTATAAAATGTTCCCTTTCATTGACATTCTTTACTTGTGATCTTCTTACCACCATAGTCATATCATAATCTAGGATTTCCTTGCTTGTAAACTATATTGATATTGATTTGGCTTTATTTGCTTATAAACTATTTTGATCTTGATTTGTTTATCCAATATGTTGCAATACCTATTCTCTTTAGGTTTCAAGATTAGCTTCAGTTACCAATGTCAATTTCACTTTGAGGTAAATGTCATGTAAAATGCATAGAAAAGTGATAATAGAAAGACTTGAGGTCTACTCAAAGTTATACTTTTTTTTTCAATATAAAACTTTTCATGATATGAAATGCATCTCACATTGAAGTGATTTGCATGATTTGAACACAATAATGAATTTAATTGGCTAGTGGAGGCCAAGATCGAGCATGATTTTTTATTCTATTAGTTTATCAGTTTGTCAAGATTATGTTCGTTGGACCATTAAGGGATGAGATAACAAGCGAAGTCCCCACTTTCCCTAAATCTAGTCAGTGCAGTTGTGTTTCATTGACACCTTCCAGTTGTTTTAGTATTATACCTCCTTAGAGGAAAGAGTCAATGAAATATTCAATTAAAGGTCATTGAAAGAGTCAATGTAAACACTCATTGTACACCCATTGTAAGTCAGGTCAATATAAATTGATAATGTGCCATTGTACTAATTTTATATCATTTTTCTCAAGTAGGATGCACTTCTGGTTTTTCTATCGATTTGGAATTTCAATTTTGGAATATTAAGTAAGATGTCAATTTTGTCAAGCATGGATTGTGGAAATAAAAATAAAACATCAAAACAAAAGGATGTAATATCATATTTTCAAAATACTTAAACCAATAATCCACATCCTATTCATGCTTCAAGCTCTCTTGAGCAAGGTATCAGTGAGAGAGATGTCAACACTTTTGAGAATGGATCTGCAACCTAGAGAATGGATGGTAGAATACATTCCTCAAGTGATAAAAGTGAGACAAATGCATTTCCATTTGAAATTGGTAGTTCAAATGTTGAATATTTTTCCTTACAAGGTGACACAGTGCATTCACGGAAAAAAAAAGGGGCAAATGGGACATAGGGAGAAAATTCAAAGTTGATTGGGTCTCAAGATACTCAGTTGTGGCTCATGAGTCTACATGTTTTGTTGTTGATGATGTAATTCATGTTCTTTGACTAATGTTGTTGTTCCTCTATTTTTACAATATTTTATAAATCAGTGAAATATTTGCCAGTTTTTACAATTTTTTATAATGAAGTTAAATATTCACCAAGATTTTACAATATCTTATGACTTAGTGAAAGATTCGCCAAGTTTTTACAATTTCTTATAACTTAGTAAAATATTCGCCAATATTTTACAACATTATATAATAAAATCAAAGGTTCACCAATTTTTTATATATACATATTATATTATTAATAAAATCACCTTCAAATTTTCCTATATATCGGAGAGATGCACCCATTTTTTATACATATAAATTTAGGGCGATTTCTTAAAATCATCCATGTTCCCTTTGCCATTCTTCTTGCTTCTCTTCGAACCTGAAGGCTCATTTGACTACTCTTTCTTCACAAGAGACTCATATCTTTTCTTTCCTTTATCATTTGCTACCTTACCTCCTCTTGCAACCAGTGCTTGATCTTTGGAAGATCGAATGATCCCCATTTGGATCAACTTGTCATGCTCATGAGTGAGAGATTGAATGAAGCTGTTAAGAGTGAGCATCTTCCAGTTTGGAGTAGTGAGATTCACTGAATGAAATATTGACACAAAGACTGAATAGTCTATACCAATTTTTGAGAGGATGGCAAGAATAAGTTGACCATCCTCCTTTTCAACCTTGCACAGCTTCAATTCGAACACCAAGCTCTTGAATTTTGTAAAGAATTCATTTAGTGTTTGAAAATTGGATGGATGAAGGGAGATCAACTCATTCTCAAGCTAAAATACCCTCAGATCATCCTGCTTATCAAACAATAAAGCAAGATTATCCCGTACCTCCTTGGGAGTATTCAATCCTTTGATGTGGAAAAGAAGATCTCAATAGATTGAGAGGCATAAGCATCCATATGCCGCATCAAGCCTATTGAAATATTTTTCTTTGTCATGATTACGAACCAACTCTTCCTCTGTATTCATTGGGAGCCTGAAAATCTATTTGAAGAGAAGATGCATCTCCATGTCCTCCTTCAACTAGTGGTAATTGAAAGGAGTGAGAGGCTTTATTAGAGAGTCCATTTTGAAGAAGATTTAGCTGTTGTAGCGAATGCAGTGAGGAGAAAGAGCTGCTTGTAGCAAATGCTGTGAGAAGAACTGATAAACTGTAAATAACACAATCAAATAGAAAAAATAAGGTCAACTAACTACACATTTCAATTTTTCATCACACCCAGCATAATTGATCAAGTAAGACTGATCAACAATTCCTTAACTTGGGGTATTAAGTGGTAAACCTTTTGCTTCTGGTGCAGAGTAGGAATCGAGCAAATTGCTCCAAAAAAATGATCTAGCTGGAGATATGAGGAGGAGAGGTGCCTTGTCTGCCAAGGCTCTGATATCATATTAAAATTAAAAAAATAGATATGTGGACAAACACACAACTCACAAGATAGATCACACAATTTACTCAATTATTGAAGAATGAAACAGTGCAAAAATGGCTTGTAGATGTGAATGTTTTTCATTAATCAAAGAGTAATTATATAATCAATTACAATGTAATACAATGGATAAATAGCCACATGCAATTCAAATACACATGAGGAAATTCGAATTGATTAGACTCTACTTGACTATAGGTAACTAAGACCTTCTCTAAATCATTATCGAATGACTCAATAGTTAACTAACCTTGTCTAAATCATTATCGGAGCTCATCAAAGTTCTAAAACACAACTCAACTGTCTAATTCAGTGTTAACTGGGGCTATTTGACTGTGTAGGTGATAAATGCTCCTCTCCTACATGCAGCCATGCAAACCTAGTGCTAACTGAATGTAGAGGACTAGAACTGAATGTAACTGACTCCTAACTTAGCTTGACTAGTCACCAACTCAACTCAACTGAATTTGGTTTCTATCACCACTCCCAGTGGCTCCTAAATTGTAGGGATTAGTTTAGGAGGCTCCTAAACTGATGCATGCAAGTGCAATCAGTGGTAGTAGGCCTCAATTAGTGTTCCCCACACTTTAGTAACTGAAACATGTGCCCCAATTAGGCCAAGTGGACCTAATGGTGCTAGTGACTAAAAATATACTGGACATGACTCCTGATTTAGACATATGACCAAATTGGACAAGGGAGGATTAATAATCCTAACAATTTTTACCAACCAAAAAAATTTGATAACTGGAGAGAAAATCAAGGGAATTGATTGAGAAATATTCAAGAACTTGTATCTCCAAGCCAAATTTCAAAAACTTCTACAACTTTCCACATGGCGCTGCAAATCTGCCTCAAATTCTGGAAAAATGATTCTCATTGATTCACTTGTATCTCTTGAATCACAACAAATTTTACAAACATGTAAGAGGTTTTATATATTAGCTCATTCGAGAAAATAATATTTTGTTTTCATAAAACACTTCATCATATTCTCAACATATGTTCCAGCACACATGCATGCTACAAAATGTGTTTCCAGATGATTTCATGGCGAATTAGGAACACTACCGAATGTGTTTCTGGGATAATTTGCAGCGAATTGGGGATTCTAAAAAATGTTTGTTTATAAACTTGTGTTTGATTTCTCTAATGAATTAGCCCGAAAATTGAAGAACTAACCACCAGCATCTTAGACCAGTGAAAATTCTTTGTTTTTTCACCTTCTTCATTTTACTTTATTGTATGACTATTTATCCTCCATTGTTGTATTTATTCTTCTGATCTTTAATCATCATGAAATCATCAGAATTACCTACAAGAAATAAATTGCATGTGGATTTCATAGCGAATTTGGGATTCTGCAGCGTGTAGGAGTTCCGCAGTGATTGGAAATTTTGTAACGATAGAAAAAATAAAGGAATGGGTAAGTTTAAGAACATTAAAATAGGAAATTGAATGTAACATAGAAAAGGTTTAACAAATAGGGATTTTTCAATGATGAAGGAAACTCATATCGGATGAAAAAAAATTGCCACAAATAGATTTCGCAGGGAATTGTAACATTGTGAATGGAAAACCTATGGAAATATGGGAATTTGTTGTTTCTGAGATGAGCGAAGGAATAACTTCAAAATGGAGTGGAAAATATTACCTGTAGCAAGGGAAAATGCAGATACTTGGGAAATTTGCAATATTCAGACACTTTTCATCATTTCACAACAAACTATAAGTTTTGCAACATGCTTTTAGTTCATAATTTTGGCACAATAATGTCGGGGGCAAGCCTCTTTTAAAAGATAAGCACCGACTCAAACAAAATAATCACTCAAAACTAATTTCGAATGATGCAAAAATAATCATACCCAATTTGGAAAGACAAGACCCTTCATTGCAAATTCCCAAGAAAATTTGCATTGAACTTTTAAAGTTAACTATCAATCATGATTACAACTCAAAAATGACTAGACACCTCAAATCGCCCTTTTTTACACTTAATTAGGAATTGCTATTTTTCCCTTTGCTATGAAATGTCCTAACTCTTTTGCAGCGTGCACTAAACCAAGCCATCATGATTCATTATGACCCTTGAATAACTTTCAAAAATACATGATTACATGAGATGCATTAAAAAATCAGCTTCAAGCTTTTGATTTATGATAGAGTCTTATAAGTTAATTATTTAGGATATGACTAAGGAGTGAATCATGGACTCTCTAGGACTAGAAATAGAAAATGACTTTTAGGACCAAAATTTAAAGTACAATCATACCAAGACCATAACTAAACATGTTACCTAACTTTACACTTTATATGACCATAAACGCTATGATTAACAGTCTCTTTTAATCCAAAAAATTTAAAGACCATTGCAAACTTGTGATCCATACTGCATTACTATGCACTAACATGGTCTCTGCCCAAGAATGTGATAGATGTACAATGTTTCATTGGTTTAGCGAGATATTACAAAATATTCATCAAAGGTTTCTCCAAGGTGGCCTAGCCTATCACATCATTGCAAAGAAATAATGTAAAGTTCATATGGTCTCAAAAATGTAAGAATACTTTCCAGCTGCTAAAGGAAATACTCACCAACACTCTTATGTTAAAGATTGTAGATCCAAATAAAGATTTTGCAGCATGGACAGATGCTTGCATTGAAGGGATGGGAGGAGTACTTATGAAATAAATACATGTGGTATGTTATGAGTCCATAAATTTAAAATAACATGAAGATAATTATGTGATTCATGATTTGAAGGTAGTCGCCATTGTGCATGCCTTGGGGATGTGGAGATACTACCTACTTGGACAAAAACTTGAGTTTCGAACTGATCACATGAGCTTGAAGTATTTGTTTGATCATCTTAATCTAAATTTCGGTCATGTTAGGTGGTTAGTATTTCTAAGGGAATTTGAACTTGAAATCAAGCATCTCAAGGTTAAAGAGAACAAATGTGTTGATGCTCTCAACATAAAGTTCCATGTAGTATCCATGAGCATATGAAAGGTTGAGCTCATAGAAAGAGTCAGCAAAGTATCATCTAAAGGTGAGAAGTATGTGCAAGTGACTACAGGACTTAGACAAGGAGAGTGAGACAACAAGAAATAGGGATATCAATTGGAAGATGATGGAATTCTTATTTTTCAAGGATAGTTTTACATTCCAAACAACATTGAATTAAAGAATCTAGTAATGGATGAGATACATTTTATGCTCTACTCAAGTCACCCGGGTTATCAGAAGACTATTATAGTAGTGATAAAAGTAGTTTTTTTCCATTAATGAAGAGGGAACAATACATATCTAGATGTCAAAAGTGATAACAAGTGAAATTTGAGCGCCAACACCTAGAAATATTGTTGCATTCAGTGCCCATTATTGAATGGAAGTGGAAAGATGTCACGTCCCCATGCCTCCGACCGGCGAAGAGGACGCGACCCGTCACTTGAACCACTCGGGCTGAGAGCTCCATGAACATGTGCATTCACAAATTTTCTAAAATAGAATGCTTAAACATACACACATGAACATTTATCATGCATAGATGCAAACATCTATTAGGCACAGCGGAAACATCATGCATTTAAGCAAGCATTCATTTAACATGTTCATCATTTTCATTAACAGAATTTACAGTTGCAGAAGTAAAATGGACAAAATCACTTATCTTATGATGAACTTAATCCGCAACCAGCTACGTCGCCACAACATTCCACCCAACCATAGGCCAGCGTGCTCCTTAATCTCTCAGTAGCGCTGCCACCCCAGAGCTAGGCATGATTCTCCAAGGAATAAGGGAACTAGCAGGATTACACATAGCCAGGGATATACAAAACACATCCAAGCCAACAAAGTTGGGTTTATAAGGCCATCAAGGAGTTGGGAAAGGCTCAATGCTAAGTTGGTGAGCTCATTACAGAGCCAAGAACACCTACACCAGAACTAGCCTCACCTCTAAGACACCCAAACACACCCAACACAAGGAATCAGTCCCTTCTCTGCTACACAGTCCCTCAGGCCCTGCATTCCCTTCCAGTGCTATTCAGGGGTGATGGAGAAGAAGGCCAGCCCTCTAGCTCTGTCTGTGTGGTTTCCAGCCACCAGGTTTATTAAGCAAAACTAAGTCCCCATCCTTGCTCCCAATACAGTCCGAAGACCAACCATTGCACTCAGGCAATCAATTTAGCTATCAAAGTTTAAACCTGGGAAAATGACTTCAAACCATCTACAGCAGTCCCCAAATGTAATAGCAAACACAGATCATGGCCTGGGGAAATTAACAGCCCCCGAAATGCATCAGTGGACGCGGCTCACAACGTGGGGAAAATTCAACCTGTCCTTAGGCAATGAAGTCACCGAGAAAACATACATAGACCATGCTAGGAAAGAGATTATAGTTCCCCATCCTGGGCATGAATGAAAACGACAACACAGGACCCACGAATCAGTCCGTGAGGGAAGAATACAGCCAAACCATCTGTAGATCCGCAGAGGAAAAATACATGGATAAAATCTAGGAAAATCCTGTGCGTGGAAAGCAATCTGACCCTGTGAGGAATGAAGAGACAATGGAGGTCCTGCGTGAGGAAAAATAGCTCCATTTTTGTCTGTGGATGAAAAAACAACAGGAAGGACGTGAAAATTGGAAGTGCATGAGCCTTCAGCACAGTCGTGGAGAGAAGAAGATCTGCGTGAGAGGATGAACAACAAAATTGTGGGTAGAGTGTGCGTGTGGGTGAGGACTGACAGTCCTGCCACCCCACTTTTAAGACCATAACTGCCTCAACCACCAGCAACCTTTCTTAATGAAAGTGGTTGGAATAAAACAAAGGAAGAAGACATATGGGTTTTTCTCTCCTTGGCCAAGGTTGACAATTTCCCCCACCCCTATCCTTGTGAAAATCATGCCCCTTTCTCATTTTAGTTGCCACGATCATAGTTGGTCGGGTTCATTTTTAATTATAGATGCATATTTACATGATGATCGTCATAATATATGCCGCATGCCCCGATATACCATTGGTGACAATTCAAATCCAAAACATAACATAACCGATCAATGGTGGGGCCTTGGCCTTTAGCTCCACTCCCTGATCATTTACAATTTATACATCATATACATCTAATGTAACGGGGTCAAAACCAGGACATTACATTCCCCTCCCCCTTCAATAGCACTGTCCTCAGTGTTTTACAAAATTTGAACAAAATGCTACATTGGGATCACCCCAGTGTTCCGCAGAATTGAACAAAAATGGATGTGCCAATCGCATGGCATCCTCTAGCTCCCATGTAGCCTCTTTAGGTCCGAAGTGCTCCCATTGCACCTTTACCTGACCTATGTCTCGGTTCCAGAGCACTGTGACCTTCCTGTCGAGGATGCGCATTGGCTCGATTCAGAACTCTCCCTCAGGTTCCACCTGAAACACATCCCAATTTATCACATGGTTAGGATCATGTACATATCTCTTAAGAAAAGAAACATGAAAAACATTATGAGCTCTAGTGCTAGCAGGCAATGCAAGTCTATATGCAACTGGCCCTATCCTTTCAAGCACTTCAAACAGCCCACAATATCTCGGTGAGAACTTGGCACAACTTCCAAGCTTCAAGGAACTCTTCCTTGCCCTCACTCTGAGGTAAACATGATCCCCAACACTGAACTCCCTGTTCATCCTATGCTTATCGGTATAGCTTTTCTGTCTGTCTTGTGCTGCTTTTAGGTTCTGCCTGATCTTTACAACCTCTTGCTCCATTTCCTTGAGCAATTCTAGTCCAAGCACAATCCGGTTCATTGGATTATCCCAAGTCACTGGTGTCCTACACCTTCTTCCATACAAATCTTCATACGGACTCATCCCCAAGGATGCCTGATGTCCATTGTTATAATCAAACTCTACCAAGTGTAAGTAATCTTCCCACTTGGTTGGTTTGTCCATTACGTACATGTGAAGCATGTATTCAAGTACCTAATTAACTCTTTCTGTCTAGCCATCTATCTAAGGATGGTATGCAGTGCTGAAGTTTAGCTTTGTACCCAAGTCTGCAAACAACCCCTTCCAAAAGTTGGAAGTGAACTTGACATCCCTATCAGAGACTATTGCCTTCAGCAATCCATGCAATTTGAAAATCTCCTTCATGAAGATATTTGCAATGTCATCCGTTGTATGTGTAGACTTCACTGGTATAAAATGTGCTGCCTTAGTCAACTTGTCTACCACAACGATGATGGAATCATGTTGTCTCCAAGTCATCGGCAATCCTGTAATAAAATCCATGGAAATAACTTCCCATTTCCATTTCGGAACTGGCAAAGGCTGCAACAAACCTACTGGATGTTGATGCTCAACCTTTAACTGTTGACACTTCATACACCTTAAAATGTACTCAGCCATGTCCTTTTTCATACCTGGCCAAAAGTACTGCTTCCTAGCTTTAGCAATTGTTTTCTGATATCCTGGGTGACTAGAATATGGAGCTTGATGGGTCTCATCCATAACAACTCTCCTCAAATCTGCTACATCTGGAATATAAATTCTGCCTTTATAAGTGAGAAGTCCATCTTCTTCCAATTTATATCCCACATACCTCTTCTCGAGACTTTGCTGCTGCAATTTGTCTTTTACTTGCCCATACAATTCATCTCCGGCAACATGATTGGCAATCTGCTACCTCAAATCTTATTGGCAAATACTAAGAGATGCCACATGCATTTCTTTCACTTTCCTACTGAGTGCATCAGCTACCTTATTCTCTTTTCCCTTTATGTGCTTGATTTCAAAATCAAACTCACATAAAAAATCCAGCCATCTTGCTTGCCTAGCATTCAGAGTAGGCTGATCAAATAGGTACTTCAATCCACAATGATCTGTTCTAAGCTCAAATATCCTTCCCATCAAGTAATGTCTCCACATCTTGAGAGCATGTACTATGGCTGCAAGCTCTAGATCATGAGTGGCATAGTTCTTCTCATGCTCCTTCAGCTTTCTTGACTCATAACATATCACATGGTTGTCCTGCATAAGGACTCCTCCAAGCCTTTTTCCACATGCATCGGTACACACCACAAAATATTTCTCTAGATCTACAACCTTCAACACTGGTGCACTAGTGAGAAGACTCTTCAACCGCTGGAAGCTTTCTTCACACCTTGATGTCCATTTGAACTTCATCCCCTTCTTTTGCAAAGAAGTGATGGCGTGTGCAACTTTGGAGAATCCTTCAATGAATCTCTGATAGTATCCTACAAGTCCCATGAAATATCTTACATCTGTCACATTTCTTGGAGTAGGCCAATTCATAATGGCTTCCATCTTTTCAGGGTCCACAGATATACCCTCCTCTGAGATAATGTGACCCAAATACTGAATTCTATCTCTATAGAAGTCACACTTACTCAGTTTTGCATACAACTGATGCTCCTTGAGAAAATTCAATGTCAATCTCAAATGCTCTTCATGTTCTTCCTCGTTCTTAGAATAAACAAGAATGTCATCAAGGAAAACAAGAACAAACTTGTCCAAATACCTGCTGAAGACACTATTCATAAGGCACATAAATGTAGCTGGTGCATTTGTGAGACCAAATGGTACCACTACAAACTCATAATGCCCATACCTCGTCCTGAAGGCTATCTTATGAATATCTTCATTCTTGATTCTCACCTGATGGTAACCAGACCTCAAGTCAATCTTAGAAAATACCTTTGCTCCTCTCATTTGATCAAAGAGGTCATCAATCCTAGGCAAAGGATATTTATTCTTCACAGTGACCTTGTTCAACTATCTGTAATCAATGCATAACCTGAGTGTACCATCTTTCTTCTTGACAAACAGAACTGGTGCTCCCCAAGGAGACACACTCAGTCGGATATACTTCTTTTCCAACAACTCTTGCAGTTGCATCTTCAATTCTAGCATCTCCGGTGTACTCATTTTGTAGGGTGCTTTGGACGCTGGTGCTGCTCCTGGCACAAGTTCAATTGTGAAGTCAATGTCCCTCTTTGGATGAAGCCCTGGAATCTCATCAGGAAACACATCCCTGAATTCCTGTAACACCTGATAGTCCTCCAACCTCGGAGTTTCATCTCCTGATGTTTCCAAAATATGAGCTGCATACAACTGGAAACCCTTCCTACAGAACTTCTTTAACTGCATTGCTGAAACCTACCTCATTGAAATCACCTTTGGAATACTTTTCACAACTACTAGGTTCCCTTCTTCATTCATACACTCAAAAGTCTTATTGTAACAATCAAGCTTCACCCTGTGAGCTTCTAACCAATCCATTCCAATGAGAACATCATAGGAACCAAGCGGTAGCACATTCAGGTCTATACAAGTGACCAACCCATTCATGACCAATGGAAATTTCTCTATCATTTCACTGACCTTTCTCTTAGTTCCATTGGCTAGCTGAACTAACCAAGACTTCCTATGCTTTACTTTCTTAAAAGCACAAATCTCCACTACTCTAGGAGTAATATAACTGTGCATAGAACCAGGGTCAATCAAAATAGAAATAGATTGCTCAACAATATTACCTGCTACTTCAACCACAGTTGACTGGTGATCCGCTTGACGGTCCTCCAGTGCTGCATAAATCCTAGGAACTTCCCTTGCTACTTGACCCACTATTTCTTCTTCTTGAACATTATAAGCTGGCCTTGCACCCTTGTTCTTGAGTGGACAATTTCTGCACATGTGGGGTCCTCTACATTTCCAACACTGAAGTGGCCCTCTATTCTGTTGTTGATCCTTAGGATTTTCTCCTATCACTCCAACCGCCTTACTCGTAGCTTGGGAGGACTGCTTCTGCTGATTCTTGAAGCTAGAAGGTTTGAAACCTTTCTTTCTTTGGTCAAACTTCTCATTCTTCTTGTCCTTCCATGCCTTATGGAAATCTGGCTTACCTTTGCTTTTCTCATAGCAATACTTATCCTTTCTTATCGTTTCTTCAAGAGTTCTTGGTTCATAAAACTCAATTCTATCTTTGTACGACTGAGGTAATCCACTCAAAAAATGTTGGACCTTTACTTTTTCATCTTTGAGGTACCAGACATACCTCAATAGCTCCAAAAACTTATTAGCATACTCTTCCATGGTCTACTGTCCCAATCTCAGCTCATGGAACTCCTTAATCTTGTCATCATAATACCTGTCAGAGAGGTATTTCTGCTTGAAATACTTCTTGAAATGTTTCCACTTAAGCCTCCCTTCACTGATCCTCTTCACTTGCTTGAAGTGTTCCCACCAAATGGATGCTCTTCCATTTAGATTTAATATGGAAACTCTTGCCTTCATGTTTCCTAAATAATCATGCACTTGAAAGTACTTCTTAATACCAAGAAGCCAAATTTCAGCCTCTTGTCCAGTCTTTACCTCACCATCAAACGTAGGAGTTTTAGCTTTCTTTAATTCATCTCGAGTGCGATCCCTATGGTGTCTCTTTCTTTTTCTCTTATGAGGAGAAGAACTGGAATCCCCACTGGATTCTTCAGAATCAGATGTTCCACTAGAATTTCTTCTCCTTCTCCTAGTACTGCTCTTACTGCCTTCTGTTCTTCCTGTACCTCGTCCAGAGTCTATCTTCCTTTGCAAGTCTATCAAACTCTGCAGCATAGTAGTATTCAATTGATGCTGCTCCTCATGGGCTTTAATTAAGCTTCTCATAGTGGCTGCAACATTTGATGGTGTCTCTCGAAATCTCCTTCCATTAGACTCTATGTCATCATTTCTATTACGTACATTTTCTCCCATGGCATCTTCTACTTGCTCGTAAGAATCCCGAGCATCATACCCATCATGAGTTCTCATACTGAACCACCACTTTCTTATCAAATGCACTATCTAGAATACTTCCCTTGAAGGTGACTATGACGCTGCAATGTGTTAGTAACACAATTGTTAGATGCATAATATTCATATAAACCAACATTACTTACCTTCTCTTGGAAAATTATAAATTACGAGTTTCCCAAAACATAGAATTTCCTCCATCAAAGAGTGTCTATCTGAGGGGGATGATGGGGGTCAAGGGGGTGTGTAGGAGGTTAAATTTGGCTCCTGGGAAAATTCAAAGGATCCTAGAGTGGATTTAAAGGGAGAGGTAGTTGATGTATATCCTCATTCTCTAGGTCCTACGATTCCCAATCCGTTGCTAAACTTTGAAAAAATTAACACCTTCCTGGTTGATAAAAAGAAAAATTTAATAGGCATATTTTAGGCTTATGTAACCCCTTGGAATAAATAATTCCTTATCGTATAGAAATGTTCACAAGATGGTGCTTCCCAATCACAATATGCTTGTGAATAACTTGTTGCAGTGTGCAACATATCCAATAGGATGTGATCTTATAGGAGGTCAATTCCACTAGTTTTGAGCTTTGAAACATGACGAACTGATTATTAGAATGGCCCTTTTTGGACTTGAGAGCATTGTCAAGGGAGTGGAGGTGATATGATTGGTCTCACTTCCTCTATTGGCACAAAACTAGATGATTGTAAATTGTAAATTGTAATTGTATAATGTAACTCTTAATTTTATTGTAAATTATTTAACTAATACCATGGATTGTAAATCATAAATGAAATTGTGCACAATGTGTAATGCAAATGATAGTCTTTTAATGTCTTATTGTAAATTTCAATTTGTAAATCTAATTAGTAATATATTATATTGTAATTGTACAATTATAATTTGTGATTGTGAAAGTCTGTAAATTTTAATTGTAATTATAATTGTAAATTGTTATTGTAAAGTGTAAATTGTCATTGAAAATTGTAACTAACATCTTGAATTGTAAATGACAACTGAGATTGTGTACAGCTTGTAATGTGAATGATCAGTTGTAATTTCTTATTGCAATTTGTAAATTGTAAATTCTACACTATTGACATAAATTATAAGTTATTCTTATGAAATTGTAAATTATACATTGTTGACATAAACATGAACATAAGATAAATAACACACACTCGTCACCATAAACATACACACATAAGATAAAGATAAAGTTGACATACACTCAACCACATAAATATAAACTAATATAAATAGCTCATTGACATAAACATAAGATATCATATATACATGAAACAATATGATTCAAAACAATCCTTTAAGTTCATTAAAAAGTACAAGTATGTGTGTGTGTGTGTGTGTGTGTCTACAAGTGTAATCAAATATGTGGACCAAGACCCTAATGGGATGTGATATCACTCCCACCACCACTATCACCTGCACCCGGCCCCTGGATTGGGTGTGATATATGATAGAAAATAGTGTCTAATTCATCAAACTACAAAAATTAAAATTTTGAAATATGTAAGTTAGTTAGATTTTAGTACTTGAAATTTATAAGATGACAAATTTTTAAAATTTTAAGTGGATAGATCAACTTACATAGATCAAGTCATGGGTTAACTCTACCATGTCCTCATGTATGGCATATCCTAGAACAATCAACGATCCCTCACCAATACATTGTTGTGTTGATGCATCCCACTCACATGTCCACATCACTACAGAATCAATGACCCGTTGTACATGTGCTTGTATATGGTAACATAATGAATGTAATCAATAAGAGAATAATAATTTCACATTATAAATTAAACATTAACTTGAATTCTATATTTCATTGAAACATAAATTATAGCACCACATCAGCTAGCAATTGATGGTTAGAACCCGAGGGAGACTATGTCTTCTACATTGAAGCATGTTGGCAAGTGAGTGGAGGATCCTTTACAACACCTCATCCTCTACCTTACATAATTTGAGCAAGGCACATGAAGGAATTTATGATAAAATTATTGCAATTATACGCATGTATATAAGTTAGAAAGTTACGATGAAGAAACTAGCATATGTACCATAGAGACATCAATGGGGGAAATGGTTGGACGCTCAACCGATGACTCAATAACTTTGAGTGACTCAATAAATTTGGTCCTCTACATGGAGAAATATACAAAAAAAGGTATTAAAATAAATTGACAAGTTTATATCTACATGTATAAAACATGATTATTTAATTTCGTATAATGATAAATCTTAAGTACTTAAAGAATTGTGAAACAATATACCTATTATGTCGACCGTGGCCTCCATCTCTTGAATAGATGATAGTATCAATATTGAGGTGTCCTAACATATGATATTAAAGTATCATGTTCAACCATTTCAAGAAAAGAATCATCCATGGATGGTATCTTGGGCTCTATAGTCCAAGGGAGTGGTCTATATATCTCCTCATGTATGACAACTGTAGCAGTACTCAATGAAATATGCATGGTTCATGAAATCATATATTACATATCCACTCTAATATAGGATGGATTGTATATGTACTCAAACCATATAACAGTCCTACTATGCATGGAAACTAATAGTGGAGCGGGTGGTATAGTAGCAAGGTCTCTACGATCCCAAGACACGCATAAATACATCCCCTTCCAATGCCATAGAAATGTGATGGTGTACTCATGTATTTAGGATTAATGTCTGATATGAAATATACATATATATGTTTTGTGAAGTACAGTGATACCCAGTCATGGTCGAGTAACATGCCCCATTCTCCAGTAAATCAATTAAGAAGCCTGAAGCCTAAACTCTCTTTGTCTAAGTGATTCTCTAAGATCATGACCAGGAGGGATATATAGAAATGTACCCTTTACATAATTTCACTTTGTCATATATTTCATCACCTACCAATTGTAAATACCCAATACGTGTTCCCTCCTCCTACGACAGTACACAATCTACCATATGTTGTTGAGTGGTTCCACCCTTTGGTAGAGGGATAACAACTCAGTAACGAAATTTGTCATCATCAACATGGATTTGTTGGAGGGACAATCATGTCGTGTGGAACCTAAATACAACTACATCCAATCACACTTAGATGTGATCTCATCCTCCCAAGGAGGAGGAGGAGGAGGGGTCGCACGATCATCACTTGGAAATCACATAAAAAAACATATCGCTCAAAGAATGTGTGTAACAAATTAAATATATTGATCATTACATATATTGATATGGATGAAAATCAAATATACTAATAATTGAACAATAAATAAATATGAATTTAATGTACCTAGATGTTGAGGAACCCCCTCACTATGTTCTGAAGAGGTTAACATATCATAGAAATCATGGCATGCACTAGTGATTGTATTGTCAGATCCTCAATCATTCATTGGCTTGGAAAGCAAGGCTCTTATGAAAGTATAAACAAGCAATAAAAAAGTTTAGGCATTGTATCACTGGTTATGAGGTTTTAATCCACATCGATCATTCTTCCATTCATTATCTAATGAAAAAAATCACAAATATTAGAATAACTAGATGGATTTTGTTGTCATAGGAATTCAATATCACTATTTTAGATAGACTTGGGAAGGAGAATCTCATTACAAATTTTCTTTTGAGGATTCATAATGAATGTGAAATATTTCCTATAGATTATATATTTCCTTATGAACATTTGTTTTTTATGTCTACTCACTCTCCATTGTTTGCAGTTATTGATAACTATTTAGCTAAAAACATTATCAAAGAATCTCTCATCCAAGGAGAAACAAAAAATTGCCAAGTTAATTGCTACTTACTAATGGTTTGGAGGATATCTATTCCATACTAGAACATATCTAATCATATGACAATAGGTTTGAGGATGGAATGTTTGATATTTTGAAATCATATCATGATGAACCATGTGAGGGTGACTTTTCCAATAACACGACTACCTACAAGGTATTGCATTTGGGGTACTATTGACCCACCCTTTTTAAGGATTCCAATAAGTATGTCAAAAGTTGTTACAGTTTCTAGAGGATGGGATTACCAGTACAAGAAAATGAGATTCCCTTGCAGCCTCAAGTACTTATTAAGCCTTTTGAAAAATGGGCTCTAGATTTTGTGGGGCCTATCACCCCAACGTATAGAAAGAAACATTATATTCTAGTATGTATTGTTTATGTTACTAAAAGGCTAGAGGAAAAGACTTTCCTCAAAGAAAATGAACAAGTAGTTATATATTTTTTGTATGAATATATATTTACCTGATTTGGTGTGGCAAGGGAAATTGTTATAGATCAAGGTACATAATTCACATCAAATCTTATCCAATCTATCACCTAGAAGTACCATATTAAACACATGAAATATTCTCCATACCATCCATGATCCAATGGGTAGGTGAAATCAACCAACAAAGTTAGTAGAAGCAATATTGACCAAAATAGTTCAACTTCATCACAGAGACTAGGCAGAGTTGTTTCCTAAGGCATTGTGGGCTTATAAAAATACATAGAGGAATACAATTGGATTCATACCCTATGATTTTGTATATGGTAATTGGTTCCTTCTCCTTATTTAATTCCAATACTTCCAGGACTATAGTTCAGTCAAGGATGAATCTTACAAATGCACAACAATAGAAAATAGCACAACTTGATGAGTTGGATCAGATTCGATGTGATGTCATTTTGCACACCACCCTTGTTTAGAAACAATTATTAAAATGGAATGGCAAGTTTATTAAAATGAAGTAATTCAAATGATATAATTAGGCTCCTCTCTTCTATTCTAAGATTGAAAATTTTGAATGGAACCTCACTACTCGTTGATTAGGGCCCTATGACATAGAATTTTTTTTTAGAATGGATCAATTAAGATAAAAATATTGATGAAGAGAATGTTTCCTTTCTAGTTAATGGTCACATATTGAGGTTATGCCACAAACCTATGTCTAAATATGAGCTCGTTTCAAATTTACTTTAGCAATACGAGATGGAGGTAGCGAGTGAGAAGGGAAACCTTCTTTCCCCTACTTCATCCTAAATTTCTTTTTCCATAAAATCCAAATCAAAATAAAATTAAAAAAATGTAAGATTTGAAAAAAAATAAAGATAAAAATAATTCCAATGGTTAAAAAAATATTTCTGACAATGTTGGACATGAACCTTCCTAAAATTCTAGGGTACTCGAGAATAAAGTTATGGAAGATTAGCATTTTTTAAACAATGATGGGACTTTCCAAATTCTTGTAGCATGTTCAAATCATCAGATTTTCATCTTTTTCAGAGTTCTTTGTTTTTCTCTTCAAAAAAAATTGTAGAGGTTGTTTTTCTATCTCATATTTCCTACAATATCCAAATGGAAATTAGATTATGTTAGTTTGAAGCAATCAAACTTGTTTTAAGTACTAATTCCAATTCAAAGAAGTTCCAATAGTTCAACTCCATTTTATTTTAGATTCTAGTTTAGCACCAATAGATTAGTTCCAGTAATAAGAAGGTATAGAGATCACAATCTCAAATTTCACCTTCTTTTTCTACATCCCAAAGAAAGACAACAACATGAATTAGGTTAAATCGATAGTTTCTAGATTTCACATAACAAGTTAGTTTTTATGATATTTCCAGTTGTTACCAAATTTTTCAACACCAATAATCAAAGTCTCCTCATTCAACATTAGCAACATTTGTTTAATTTAAAAAATCTAACGATCCTTGGGCTTGAATGAACTCACTATGAAAGAAGGTTGTAGGAGAGAGAAGCAATTTGGTGTAAATTGATCAAACATTCATGGTGAAAATTGAAAAGCTAAGAGACAAAATTGGTCAGCATAAAATTACATGAATTATGAATCACCTCTATGCAATACAATGATGATACAATAGGAATAATTCTAATTCCATAGGTAGGATTCAAATTCACCAACTTGAACTAACTCCAGTGCTAGCTCAATGTGGGAAAATCACCACTAGAAACTCACTAATGCAACTTCGGACAACTGAACTAGTTCACACCTAGTTAATTAATCAAGGAAGGTGAGAAAATGCACCCAAATGCCCTTAAATCATGCAAAGTGGAACTAGAATAAGTAAATATGAACTAACTGATGGGAATCAGAGCATAACTGAACATAATTGAACACTGACTAGGGTCAACTATTGGTGATTGTTGGTGGCACTCAATATGGGTTCCTAAATTATAGGGATTGGTCTCTGGAGCTCCTAAAATCATGCAAACTGGGGCATCAAGTGTTAGGTGGCTTCGAGATGAGTCCCCCATGGCACTAGTGAGGTGGCAATAACCTCCTAAGATAGGAAAATTAAATTAGACTATGGTGGTCAAGGGAGGATTAATTAATTAATCCTAACACCGCCTCTTAATTCTACCTTGGACAACCTGGGCCTTGGAAACTAATACAAAAGGCCACCCGTATAATTTAAATGCAAAAATTACTGCTTAACAAACCAGGGAAATGGGGAAAACCTTGCGGGAAACCTTCTCCCCCCTCAAAATAATCAGGAAAACTAGGAACAATAATGTAATGTCCCTGGCCCTCCGACCAGCAAAGATGACTCTACTATACACCAAACATCTAGTAAAGTAGCCCCATGAACATGTACATACATATAAAGTGAAGGTAAATGCTTAAAACATCAAACACACTAAGATGCATAATCATAGATATATTCAGCTGAAGCAAAACATACAATTCAACATTTGCATGTTCATCAGAATTTATTGACAGTAAATATGATTGCAGAAACAGATTAGTCAAGAATACTTATCTTATAAGAACTGTCCTGCAACCAGCTACGTCGCTGCAATGTTCCACCTAGCCATAGGCCAGCGTGCTCCTTAATCTCTCAGCAACGCTTCCACCCTCGAGTCGGGCATGATTTCCCCAAGGAATAAGGAACTAGCAGGCTTACACATAGCCAAGGATAACAAACAGCCAAACCAACACAGTTGGTTTTCCCAGGCCATCCAAGAGCTAGGAAAGGATAAATGCTAATCTGGTCAACTCATTGAAGAGCTAATGACACCTACACCAGAACTAGCCTAACTTCTAGGAAACCCACACACACCCAACACAAGGAAATCAGTCCTTTCTTTGCTACACAGTCCCTCAGGCCGTGACCTCCCTTCCATTGCTATCTAGGGGTTGTGGAGAAGAAATCCAACCCTCTAGATCTATCTGTGTGGTTCCAAAACCCACCAGGTTTGTCAAGAAAATCAGGCCCTCATCACCACCCCAATACAGTCCGAAGACCAATCACTATTTTCCTACAGCCAAACCAGCACTTCACAACTTGGACAAGGGAATACAATCCCTGAGTCTTTATTGGCCCTATCGTGGCCAAAATGAATCCACCACAACCTACAACAAATACCACTCTGTAAAAGGGTTCTCAGTCAACAAAATATGAATGAGACCATAGCCAACGATCAACAATGAACTGTATAGACAACTACATAGTCTGATCAGGAACGTAAAAAGGAGAACCGATTCTCTGCATAGACAAGAGGAAGAACATGCACAAACCCAAATTGGTGCGTGAAGGTGAGAAAAACTAGAGAGAGTGGACAAAACCATCGGGCATCCCAAACGGCACATGAGGAAAAACCACTCCTAGCCCATGCATGTCACTAAACCAGCTGGTGGAGAGTGCGTGGGGGAAATCCTACCACCTACCACTACCCAGCATTAACTACCCTCAACTAACATAGGATCTTAAGTGGTTGATTGACACATGGATTTTCCCGATGGATTTAAGGATTAAAAAACCTCCCCCCCCCCCTTATCCTTAGGAAATCATGCCCTTTTCAATATAGTTGCATTGACATAGCTGGTTGGGGTTATTTTATTTAAAATGCAATGGTTACATGATGTCACAACTTAATATGTGTTGTATGTCCCAATATACTATCGGCAACAATTCCAAACGCCGAAACATAGCACAACCAAATCCATGGTGGGGCCTTTGCCTTTAGCTCCGTACCATGATTATTTACAATATATATATATATATCATGTATATTTAATGCATTGGGGTCAAAACCAGGGTGTTACATCCCCCCCCCTTCGATAGCACTATCCTCGGTGTTTTACAAAATTTGCACAAAATGATACACTAGTATCACCTCAGTGTTCTCCAGAATTGAACAAAAATGGATGTGCCAATCACATTTCATCCTCCAGCTCCCACTTAGCCTCTTCAGGTCCATAGTGCTCCCACTGTACCTTTACCTTCCCTATGGCTCGGTTCTGGAGCATTGTGACCTTCTTGTGGAGGATGCATTTTGGCTCAGTTTGGAACTCTCCCTCGGGTTCCACCTGAATCACATCCCAATTAATCACATGGTTAGGATCATGTACACATGCTGAGTGCATCTGCTACCTTATTTTCTTTCCCCTTCATGTGCTTGATTTCGAAATCAAATTCACATAAAAAATCTAGCCATCTTGCTTGCCTAGCATTCAGAGTAGGTTGATTAAACAAATACTTCAGACCACAATGGTCTGTCATGAGCTCAAATCTCCTACCCATCAAGTAATGTCTCCACATCTTGAGAGCATGTACTATGGTTGCAAGCTCTAGATCATGAGTGGCATAGTTTTTCTCATGCACCTTCAGCTTTCTCAACTCATAACATATCATGTGGTTTTCCTACATAAGGAATCCTCCAAGCCCTTGTCCACATGCATCGGTACACACCACAAAATATTTCTCTGGATCTGCAACTTTCAATATGGGTGCATTGGTGAGAAGATTCTTCAACCACTGGAAAATTTCTTCACACCTCAATGTCCATTCGAACTTTATCCCCTTCCTTTGCAAAGAAGTGATGGCATGTGCAACTTTGGAGAATCCCTCAATGAATCTCCTGTAGTATCCTGAAATTCCCATAAAATATCTTACATCCGTCACATTTCTTAGAGTAGACCAATTCATAATGGCTTCAATCTTTTCAGGGTCCATAGATATACCCTCTTCTGAGATAATGTGGCCCAAATACTGAATTCTATCTCTATAGAAGTCACACTTGCTCAGTTTTGCATACAGCTGGTGCTTCCTGAGCAATTGCAATGTCAAACTCAAATGCTCTTCATGTTCTTCCTCATTCTTAGAATAAACAAGAATGTCATCAAGGAAAACAAGAACAAACTTGTCCAAATATATGTTGAAGAAACTATTCATAAGGCACATAAATGTAGCTGGTGCTTTTGTGAGACCAAATGGTACCACTACAAACTCATAATGCCCATACCTTGTCCTGAAGGTTGTCTTATGAATGTCTTCATCCTTGATTCTCACCTGATGGTAACCAGACCTCAAGTCAATCTTGGAAAATACCTTTGCTCCTCTGATTTCATCAAAGAGGTTGTCAATCCTAGGAAAAGGATATTTATTCTTCACAGTAACCTTGTTCAACTATCTGTAATCAATGCACAACCTAAGCGTACCATCTTTCTTCTTTACGAACAGAACTAGTGCTCCCCAAGGAGACACACTCGACCGAATATACTTCTTTTCCAACCACTCTTGCAGGTGCATCTTCAACTCTAGCATCTCTGATGTATTGATCCTGTAGGGTGTCTTGGACAATGGTGTTTCTCCTGGAACAAGTTCAATTATGAAATCAATACCTCTTTTTGTAGGGATCCCTAGAATCTCATCAAGAAACAAGGCAGGTCGAGGGCAGCGCCCTCGTTTTTTTTTGTGAATTATTGATTTTTGTGCAATCTGGCGCATAACACTTCTCTCCTTCTCAGCCCACGAGAATCCACTGGAAAACTACTTGAAAATCCCACTGAAAACAGTCGAAATCTGCTGAGAAATCCCATGGGAAATTCAAAATTTCCTTGCACAGAATCGGCTCTCAGCTGTCTTTCCACATCGAAAGTATTAGCGCTTTCGCTTCCACAATGGCGGCACACAAACCACTTTCACTTCCGATTGGTGAACTAACTTTTTGACTGGCATCGGCGTCGGCAGTCTTTCTCATCAGAAGACTTAGCACTTTTGCTTCCGCAACGACGGCTCATGAAATGCTTTCTCTTCCGACTGGCAGCTGTTTACTTAGAAAAATTCCACTTCGGGTGTCGATGGTCTTTGCACATCGGAAGCCAAATGACTTTGGCTTCTGCAACGGCAGCACACCAAAGGCCAACTCCTTTCGACGGCCGCTCTTTACTTGGAGAAATTTTTAACTTTTTGGCACCGGCGAACTTCTGACATCGAAATCCAAATGACTTTGGCTTCCGCAACGGTGACTCGCCAAACCTTAACTTCTCCCGATCGGTGTCAGCAGCCTTAGATATTTTGGCTTCCGCAACGGCAGAAGTCCCTTCCGCTAATTGTTCCGATACGGAACACTTAGATGAACTTTTCATGGCTTTCTCCAAACTATTCCAACATCGGAGGCCTTTATCATCAGAAGCCAAATGACTTTGGCTTCTGCAACGGCGGATGCTCAATCACTTTTTTCTTCCAATCGACGTCAAATCACTTGGAAATATCCTGTTATTTTCTTCCCCGTCGAAAGACTTAATGGTTTGGAATTCCGCAACGGTGGACGAGAAACCACTTTCTCTTTCGATTGGCAGAAGTTCACTTTGCGAACTCTTCTGCAACGGCGGAAGTTTTTCCGCTAGCTCTTCCGACTGTTCCAACACTTGGACCATTTTCTAAATTCTTCCCCATCGAAAGACTTAACGGTTTGGACTTCCGCAACAGTGGACGGGAAACCGCTAACCCTTCCACAATGGCGGAAGTCAATTCTGTTAATGGCTGGACTATTCAACACTTCAACAAAAAATTTCAATTTTTACAGTCTTCCATTGCTTGATGTTGGGTAGAAGAAATGCCACCTCTGTCACTGCAATCCTTCAAGGCTCATGTAGGTCCATGTTGCAACATGAGCGCTGATACCATACTGTCACGTCCCCATGCCTCCGACCGGCGAAGAGGACGTGACCCGTGACTTGAACCACTCGGGCTAAGAGCCCCATGAACATGTGCATTCACAAATTTGCTAAAACAGAATGCTTAAACATACACACATGAACATTTATCATGCACAGACGCAATCATATATCAGGCATAGTGGAAACATCATACATTTAAGCAAGCATTCATTTAACATGTTCATCATTTTCATTAACAGAATTTACAGTTGCAGAAGTAAAATGGACAAAATCACTTATCTTATGATGAACTCGATCCGCAACCAGCTACGTCACTGCAATATTCCACCCAACCATAGGCCAGCATGCTCCTTAATCTCTCAGCAGCACTGCCACCCCCAAGCTGGGCATGATTCTCCAAGGAATAAGGGAACTAGTAGGCTTACACATAGCCAGGGATATACAAAACACAGCCAAGCCAACAAAGTTGGGTTTATCAGGCCATTAAGGAGTTGGGAAAGGCTCAATGCTAAGCTGGTGAGCTCATTACAGAGCCAAGAACACCTACACTAGAACTAGCCTCACCTTTAAGACACACCAAACACACACAACAGAAGGAATCAATCCTTTCTCTGCTACACAGTCCCTCGGGCCCTGCATTCCCTTCCAGTGCTATTCAAGGGTGATGGAGAAGAAGGCTATCCCTCTAGCTCTGTCTGTGTGGTTTCCAGCCACCAGATTTATCAACAAAACTAAGCCCCCATACCTTCTCCCAATACAGTCCAAAGACCAACCATTACACTCAGGCAAACAATTTAGCTATCACAGCTTAAACCAGGCAAAATGACTTCAAACCATCTACAACAGTCCCCAAATGTAATAGCAAACACAGCTCATGGCCTGGGGAAATTAACATCCCCCGAAATGCATCAGTGGACGCGGCTCACAATGTGGGGAAAAATCAACCCATCCTTGGGCAATGAATTCACTGGGAAAACATACATAGACCATGCTAGGAAAGAGATTATAGTTCCCCATCCTGGGCGTGAATGAAAACGACAACGCAGGACCCACGAATCAGTCCGTGAGGGAAGAATACAGCCAAACCATCTGTAGATCCGCAAAGGAAAAATATGTGGATAAAAACCAGGAAAATCCTGTGCGTGGAAAACAATCCGACCCTGTGAGGAATGAACAGACAATGGAGGTCCTATGTGAGGAAAAACAGCTCCATTTTTGTCTGTGGATGAACAAATAATAGGAAGGATGCGAAAATTGGAAGTGTGTGAGCCTTCAGCACAGTCATGGAGAGAAGAAGATCTGCGTGAGAGGATGAACAACAAAATCGTGGGTAGAGTGTGCGTGTGGGTGAGGACTGACAGTCCTACCACCCCACTTCCAAGACCATAACTTCCTCAACCACCAGTAGCCTTTCTTAATGAAAGTGGTTGGAATAAAACAAAGGAAGACGACATATGGGTTTTTCTCTCATTGGCCAAGGTTGACAATTTTCCCCACCCCTATCCTTGTGAAAATCATGCCCCTTTCTCATTTTAGTTGCCGTGATCGTAGCTGGTTGGGTTCATTTTTAATTATAGATGCATATTTACATGATGACCATCATAATATATGCCGCATGCACCGATAGACCATCAGTGACAATTCAAATCCAAAACATAACATAACCGATCAATGGTGGGGCCTTGGCCTTTAGCTCCACTCCCTGATCATTTACAATTTATACATCACATACATCTAATGTAACTGGGTCAAAACCGGGACATTACAAAAGAGATATATGGATTTTATTACAAGACTACCAATGATAGTAAAGAAACATGAATTGATAATTGTGGTTGTGGAAAAATTGACCAAATAAGTGCATTTCATACCAATCAATTCCACACATAAGACTTTTGACATTGTGCATATTTTCATGAAGAATATTTTCAAGTTGCATGGATATCCTAAGGCAATAATATCATATAGCAATACAAAATTCACATCAAATTTTTTTAAAGGATTGTTCAAGGATTTAGGAACCCAAATCAATTTCTACATAGCATACCAGCCTGTAACAATTTTCTAAACAAAGAGGCTAAATCAAGTGTTGGAAGATATGTTAAGGATGTATGTGATGGATAAGCCATCCAAGTGGGAGGATTACTTACATATAGTTTAATTTGGTTACAACAATGGTCACCATGCATTATTAGGAATGAGTCAATTTAAATCCATGTATGGAAGGAAATGTAAGACTCTAGTAAGCTAGGAAAACCCAATACATAGAGTAGTGTTTGGGATGAAAATTCTCAAGGAAATGGATTGGGAAATTGTTAAATTCAAACAGAATTTGAAATAAGCATAGGATAGGAAGAAGATCCATGCAAATATGAAAAGAGTGGATAAAAAATGTAGGGTCGAAGACCATGTTTATTTGAGATAAAATTCAAATAAAATCTCTCAAAATATTAAAGGTTGTGTCAAGTTGGAACCAAGATATTGCAAGTATTTTGAAATCCTTGATATAAGGATAGGACCAGTTGCATATAGAATTGCATTGCATGTGCATATGAAATTTCATAATGTTTTTCATATATCATTTTTTAAAATGTATATTCCTGATACTAATCACATTATTGATTGGAATGTTATTTACGCGGAACTTGGAGTTCCAAGCGGAGCATATGTGCATTTTAGGAAGGAAGGAGAATACACTATGGACTCAAGCCATTAGACAAATAAAGGTGTAATGGATGCACATTAATCTAGATGAGGCTACATGGAATATGGAGGATTCCATGAGACATGCATACCCATTTTTGTTCAATTCTGAAGAGAATTAAGGACAATGTTTCTTTAATGGGGATCATATTGTAATGTCCCTAGTTTTGACCCATTAGAATAAACTATGTAAA
>LPNX010334259.1:329759-442219 GCA_001517045.1 Pseudotsuga menziesii | reverse complement strand
CCCCCCCCCCCCCCAAACACACACACACACACACACACACACACACACACAAGCAAGTAAATATGGTTAGTAAACCATGCACTAGTCAGGAGTATTAGAATTGTAAATGTGGTGTACATATGCATGGAAAACTCACAATTGATTGTGAAAGGAAACAAGACTAGGGAGGATGATTTTCCTAAGGACAGGAAGGGATGTATTATCCCATGAAGCTAATTAATGAAATCCAAATTCCAAGAGGCGACTTATGAGCCATCAACTATAAATTTCAATCATATGCCCCAATCATTTAATTCCTCCAATAGGGAACTATTTGATATAGTTATTGTATTGGGGAAAGGAAGGAATGGGCTTGAGTTTTAGTATGTCATTCACCTTGCAAAAATGGGAATGGGGGTTACTTATTATATAAACAACCAGGTGAATTGAATTCATCCTCAAACTATTTGTTAGTTGGAATTCAACACAAAAAGTTCCTTGGTCTAGGTAACTCAGCATGTCATGTTGGTGTGTCTATCTCTTTTTTTTGTGATATCTAGTAGTGGTTGTGAGTTATGGCCTATTTCCATGGATGGAAGCTAAGTATGAATTCTCTAAGTTCATTATTTATGCATTTTCCCTTTTTCCCATTGGTGAGAGTTGAAATATTGTCCCAATTGTTGAGCTTCTGCTTGTGCACCCATAAATTGTTTATCAAGGTTAGTGATTGCAGGAGTGTTCCGATATTTTCTAAGTATGTCTAACAGTGGAGAACATGGTCTATTAATCCTCTATAGTGTACCTAGTTGTCGAAACAGGCCCTATACTTATTGAATCCTTCCCTGTTATCATTTGCACACCATGATATAAATCCTCCTCCTCGTTGTTGATATCATAATGAGTATGGTTGTTAATAATGTGATAACCAAGTGGTCATCTATACATCGATTGGAGTGATGTCCTAGATGGAATATTGATTGAACATATAGTATTTGTAAGCCTTAAGAAGACAAGACCTCTTGGTTGGTGACCTAGGGTTTGGGAAATATTTCTACACACACACTAAATAGAACATAGAGGAAGGTTATTCCTAAGTGACTAGTGAGAAATGAAGGTGTACCTCCTCTTTGTTATGTGGGGAAGGTAATATGGAACTTGACCTAGTTGAGTCTATGTGAGGTTTTTATGATTCTGATGATAAACTAGATCTAACTATTTATTCCTTCCTGATTTGTCTAAACCCAGTGGTGTTGATTGATTGGTATCAAATCCTAGAGTGGTATGGAGCACAAAATTGGATAATGATACTAGTGAAGGATGTAACCTCTTGGCAAAGGAACGGAGTTCGGGTGTCCTTTCTATGCACACACTAAATAGCACCCAGAGGAAGGTGATGATTGAGGTATTGTTGAGAAGTGAAGGGGTACCTTATTGCTCTTGTGTGTGGAAGGCATTATGGACACCAAGATAGATGATTCAAAGATAGGTTCTTATAAATCTATGGTGATCGAGTTCACTAGTGAGAATTTCCTCTCTATTACCCTTGTATCATGTTAACTGATTTGTGCACTGGCTTGGATTCATATTGAGTCTATGTGACAGTGGATATCATGTTGACCCAATTATGCACTATCTTGCCTTGATATTGATTCTATGTGACTATGGACATTTTGTCAACCTATTTGTGCACTGTCTTGGTTTTGGACTCAGGCTTATTGACTGAGTGATCCTAAATAGTTTCCCTTTCCTTAAGTAAATCAATTCCAATGTGAGGGATTCCTCTTAGAGGAAATAATATGTGTTAGATAGAGTACCTATGGTTGGGTGGAACATTTCTCTCACGTAATTAGCTACTTGGAGAAGCTACATTCAAGATAAGTGTCTACTTGATGTCTCATTATTGTTATTCAATTCCCTTGTATTTAAGTAAATTTGAGTAAAAACACAAGGAGATATGTCAAAAATACAAACAAAAAAAGTAGTTTTTTATGATACCTATCCCCAAATTTATATTAAAAAAGTGTTTAATACCTATATGGTATTTCAAATTTCAATCAATTTCATTGGCTAACACATGATGACATGGAATTTGAATTAGAGTTAAAAGGCCCATTTTGAGACATTGTCTATTAGAGTATATTTCCTTTAAAAACTCTAGTTGTGGTGCTTTGATGAAAATGGTGGCATGCCCTTTAAATGATAAATTCTTTGGGATCTTGACCCTTATCACCTCAAATCCATTGAAAGAGTGGAATCCCCTTCCATATCTGGGAAAAGTGACCACCAAAGAGGATGAGTTGTTAGTGATTCTTAGTGAATATTCAGAGGAAGTTCCTATTTCTATGAATGTTGATGTGAAATTGGATATTGAAGGAGGGACCTACCCTAGAGTGAGGCTTGTCCCATTGATTGGTGTCCTTGTTCTAGATATTGAAGGCGTGTAGGAGGTTAAATTTGGCTCATGGGAAAATTCAAAGGATCCTGGAGTGGATTTGAAGGGAGAGGTAGTTGATGTATATCCTCATTCTCTAGGTCCTACGATTCCCAAGCCGTTGCTAAACTTTGAAAAAATTAACACCTTCCTGGTTGATAAAAAGAAAAATTTAATAGGCATATTTTAGGCTTATGTAACCCCTTGGAATAAATAATTCCTTATCGTATAGAAATGTTCACAAGATGGTGCTTCCCAATCACAATATGCTTGTGAATAACTTGTTGCAGTGTGCAACATATCCAATAGGATGTGATCTTATAGGAGGTCAATTCCACTAGTTTTGAGCTTTGAAACATGACGAACTGATTATTAGAATGGCCCTTTTTGGACTTGAGAGCATTGTCAAGGGAGTGGAGGTGATATGATTGGTCTCACTTCCTCTATTGGCACAAAACTAGATGATTGTAAATTGTAGATTGTAATTGTATAATGTAACTCTTAATTTTATTGTAAATTATTTAACAAATACCATGGATTGTAAATCATAAATGAAATTGTGCACAATGTGTAATGTAAATGATAGTTTTTTAATGTCTTATTGTAAATTTCAATTTGTAAATCTAATTAGTAATATCTTATATTGTAATTGTACAATTATAATTTGTGATTGTGAAAGTCTGTAAATTTTAATTGTAATTATAATTGTAAAGTGTAAATTGTCATTGAAAATTGTAACTAACATCTCGAATTGTAAATGACAAATGATATTGTGCACAGCTTGTAACGTGAATGATCAGTTGTAATTTCTTATTGCAATTTGTAAATTGTAAATTCTACACTATTGACATAAATTATAAGTTATTCTTATGAAATTGTAAATTATACATTGTTGACATAAACATGAACATAAGATAAATAACACACACTCGTCAACATAAACATACACACATAAGATAAATATAAAGTTGACATACACTCAACCACATAAATATAAACTAATATAAATAGCTCATTGACATAAACATAAGATATCATATATACATGAAACAATATGATTCAAAACAATCCTTTAAGTTCATTAAAAAGTACAAGTGTGTGTGTGTGTGTGTGTGTGCAAGTGTAATCAAATATGTGGACCAAGACCCTAATGGGATGTGATATCACTCCCACCACCACTATCACCTGCACCCGGCCCCTGGATTGGGTGTGATATATGATAGAAAAGAGTGTCTAATTCATCTAACTAAAAAATTAAAATTTTGAAATATGTAAGTTAGTTAGATTTTAGTACTTGAAATTTATAAGATGACAAATTTTTAAAATTTTAAGTGGATAGATCAACTTACATATATCGAGTCATGGGTGAACTCTACCATGTCCTCATGTATGGCATATCCTAGAACAATCAACGATCCCTCACCAATACATTGTCGTGTCGATGCATCCCACTCACATGTCCACATCACTACAGAATCAATGACCCGTTGTACATGTGCTTGTATATGGTAACATAATGAATGTAATCAATAAGAGAATAATAATTTCACATTATAAATTAAACATTAACTTGAATTCTATATTGCATTGAAACATAAATTATAGTGCCACATCAGCTAGAAATTGATGGTTAGAACCCGAGGGAGACTATGTCTTCTACACTGAAGCATGTTGGCATGTGAGTGAAGGATCCTTTACAACACCTCATCCTCTACCTTACACAATTTGAGCAACGAACATGAGGGAATTTATGAAAAAATTATTGCAATTATATGCATGTATATAATTTAGAAAGTTATGATGAAGAAACTAGCATATGTACCATAGAGAAATCAATGGGGGAAATGGTTGGACGCTCAACCGATGACTCAATAACTTTGAGTGACTCAATAAATTTGGTCCTCTACATGGATAAATATACAAAAAAAAGGTATTAAAATAAATTGACAAGTTTATATCTACATGTATTAAACATGATTATTTAATTACGTATAATGATAAATCTTAAGTACTAAAATAATTGTGAAACAATATACCTATTATGTTGACTGTGGCCTCCATCTCTTGAATAGATGATAGTATCAATATCGAGGTGTCCTAACATATGATATTAAAGTATCATGTTCAACCATTTCAAGAAAAGAATCATCCACGGATGGTATCTTGGGCTCTATAGTCCAAGGGAGTTATCTATATATCTCCTCATGTATGACAACAGTAGCAGTACTCAATGAAATGTGCATGGTTCATGAAATCATATCTTACATATCCACTCTAATATAGGATGGATTGGATATGTACTCAAACCATATAACAGTCCTACTATGCATGGAAACTAATAGTGGAGCGGGTGGTATAGTAGTAGGGTCTCTATGATCCCAAGACACTCATAAATACATCCCCTTCCAATGCCATAGAAATGTGATGGTGTACTCATGTATTTAGGATTCATGTATGATATGAAATATACATATATATATGTTTTTTGAAGTACAATGATACACAGTCATGGTCGAGTAACATGCCCCATTCTCCAGTAAATCAATCAAGAAGCCTGAAGCCTAAACTTTCTTTGTCTAAGTGATTCTCTAGGATCATGACCAGGAGGGATATATAGAAATGTAACCCTTACATACTTTCACTTTGTCATATATTTCACCACCTACCAATTGTAAGTACCCAATACGTGTTCCCTCCTCCTATGACAATACACAATCTACCATATGTTGTTGAGTGGTTCCACCCTTTGGTAGAGGGATAACAACTCGGTAACGAAATTTGTCATCATCAACATGGATTTGTTGGAGGGACAATCATGTTGTGTGGCACCTAAATAAAACTACATCCAATCACACTTAGATGTGATCCCATCCTCCCAAGGAGGAGGAGGAGGAGGGGCCGCACGATCATCACTTGGAAATCACATAAAAAACCATATCGCACAAAGAATGTGTGTAACAAATTAAATATATTGATAATTACATATATTGATATGGATGAAAATCAAAGATACTAATAATTGAACAATAAATAAATATGAATTTAATGTACCTAGATGTTAAGGAACCCCCTCACTATGTTCTGAAGAGGTTAACATATCATAGAAATCATGGCATGCACTAGTGATTGTATTGTCAGATCCTCAATCATTCATTGGCTTGGAAAGCAAGGCTCTTATGAAAGTATAAACAAGCAATAAACAAGTTTAGGAATTGTATCACTGGTTATGAGGTTTTAATCCACATTGATCATTCTTCCATTCGTTATCTAATGAAAAGAATCACAAATATTAGAACAACTAGATGGATTTTGTTGTCATAGGAATTCAATATCACTATTTTAGATAGACTTGGGAAGGAGAATCTCATTGCAAATTTTATTTTGAGGATTCATAATGAATGTGAAATATTTCCTATAGATTATATATTTCCTTATGAACATTTGTTTGTTATGTCTACTCACTCTCCATTGTTTGCAGTTATTGATAACTATTTAGCTAAAAACATTATCAAAGAATCTCTCATCCAAGGAGAAACAAAAAATTGCCAAGTTAATTTCTACTTACTAATGGTTTAGAGGATATCTATTCCATACTAGAACATATCTAATCATATGACAATATGTTTGAGGATGGAATGTTTGATATTTTGAAATCATATCACGATGAACAATGTGAGGGTGACTTTGCCAATAACATGACTGCCTACAAGGTATTGCATTTGGGTTACTATTGACCCACCCTTTTTAAGGATTCCAATAAGTATGTCAAAAGTTGTTATAGTTTCTAGAGGATGGGATTACCAGTACAAGAAAATGAGATTCCCTTGCAGCCTCAAGTACTTATTAAGCCTTTTGAAAAATGGGCTCTAGATTTTGTGGGGCCTATCACCCCAACGTATAGAAAGAAACATTATATTCTAGTATGTATTGTTTATGTTACTAAAGGGCTAGAGGAAAAGACTTTCCTCAAAGAAAATGAACAAGTAGTTATATATTTTTTGTCTGAATATATATTTACCCGATTTGGTGTGGCAAGGGAAATTGTTATAGATCAAGGTACATAATTCACATCAAATCTTATCCAATCTATCACCTAGAAGTACCATATTAAACACATGAAATATTATCCATACCATCCATGATCCAACGGGTAGGTGAAATCAACCAACAAAGTTAGTAGAAGCAAGCTTGACCAAAATAGTTCAACTTCATCACAAAGACTAGGCAGAGTTGTTTCCTAAGGCATTGTGGGCTTATAAAAATACATAGAGGAATACAATTGGATTCATACCCTATGATTTTGTATATGGTAATTGGTTCCTTCTCCTTATTTAATTCCAATACTTCCAGGACTATAGTTCAATCAAGGATGAATCTTACAAATGCACAACAATAGAAAATAGCACAACTTGATGAGTTGGATCAGATTCGATGTGATGTCATTTTGCACACCACCCTTGTTTAGAAACAATGACTAAAATGGAATGACAAGTTTATTAAAATGAATTAATTCAAACGAGATAATTAGGCTCCTCTCTTTTATTCTAAGATTGAAAATTTTGAATGGAAGCTCACTACTCGTTGATTAGGGCCCTATGACATAGAAATTTTTTTTAGAATGGATCAATTAAGATAAAAAATATTGATGAAGAGAATGTTTCCATTCTAGTTAATGGTCACATATTGAGGTTATGCCACAAACCTATGTCTAAATATGAGCTTGTTTCAAATTTACTTTAGCAATACGAGAAGGATGTAGCGAGTGAGAAGGGAAACCTTCTTTCCCCTACTTCATCCTAAATTTCTTTTTCCATAAAATCCAAATCAAAATAAAATTAAAAAAATGTAAGATAAAAATAATTCCAATGGTTAAAACCATATTTTTGACAATGTTGGACATGAACCTTCCTAAAATTCTAGGGTACTCGAGAGTAAAGTTATGGAAGATTAGCATTTTTTAAACAATGATGGGACTTTCCAAATTCTTGTAGCATGTTCAAATCATCAGATTTTCATCTTTTTCAGAGTTCTTTGTTTTTCTCTTCAAAAAAAATTATAGAGGTTTTTTTTCTATCTCATATTTCCTACAATATCCAAATGGAAATTAGATTATGTTAGTTTGAAGCAATCAAACTTGTTTTAAGTACTAATTCCAATTCAAAGAAGTTCCAACAGTTCAACTCCATTTTATTTTAGATTCTAGTTTAGCACCAATAGATTAGTTCCAGTAATAAGAAGGTATAGAGATCACAATCTCAAATTTCAACTTCTCTTTCTACATCCCAAAGAAAGACAACAACATGATTTAGGTTAAATCGGTAGTTTCTAGATTTCATATAACAAGTTAGTTTTTATGATATTTCCAGTTGTTACCAAAATTTTTAACACCAATAATCAAAGTCTCCTCATTCAACATTAGCAACATTTGTTTAATTTAAAAAATATGATGATCCTCGGGCCTGAATGAACTCACTATGAAAGAAGGTTGTAGGAGAGAGAAGCAATTTGGTGTAAATTGGTCAAACATTCATGGTGAAAATTGAAAAACTAAGAGACAAAATTGGTCAGCATAAAATTACATGAATTATGAATCACCTCTATGCAATACAATGATGATACAATAGGAATAATTCTAATGCCATAGGTAGGATTCAAATTCACCAACTTGAACTAACTCCAGTGCTAGCTCAATGTGGGAAAATCACCACTAGACACTCACTAATGCAACTTCGGACAACTGAACTAGTTCACACCTAGTTAATTGATCAAGGAAGGTGATAAAATGCACCCAAATGCCCTTAAATCATGCAAAGTGGAACTAGAATAACTAAAGATGAACTAACTGATGGGAATTAGAGCATAACTGAACATAATTGAACACTGACTAGGGTCAACTATTGGTGATTGCTGGTGGCACTCAATATGGGTTCCTAAATTATAGGGATTGGTCTCTGGAGCTCCTAAAATCATGCAAACTGGCGCATCAAGTGTTAGGTGGCCCCGAGATGAGTCCCCCATGGCACTAGTGAGGTGGCAATAACCTCCTAAGATAGGAAAAGTAAATTAGACTATGGTGGTCAAGGGAGGATTAATTAATTAATCCTAACACCCCCTCTTAATTCTAGCTTGGACAACCTGGGCCTTGGAAACTAAGACAAAAGGTCACCCGTATAATTTAAATGCAAAAATTACTGCTTAACAAACCAAGGAAATGGGGAAAACCTTGCAGGAAACCTTCTCCCCGCTCAAAATAATCAGGAAAACTAGGAACAATAATGTAATGTCCTTGGCCCTCTGACTGGCAAAGGGACGCTACTATACACCAAACATCCGGTAAACTAGCCCCATGAACATGTACATACATATAAATTGAAGGTAAATGCTTAAAAAATCAAACATACTAAGATGCATAATCATAGATATATTCAGCGAAAGCAAAACATACAATTCATCATTTGCATGTTCATTAGAATTTATTGACAGTAAAGATGATTACAGAAATAGATTAGTCAAGAATACTTATCCTACGTCGCTGCAATGTTCCACCCAACCATAGGCCAGTGTGCTCCTTAATCTCTCAGCAATGCTTCCACCCTCGAGGTGGGCATGATTTCCCCAAGGAATAAGGAACTAGCAAGCTTACACATAGCCAAGGATAACAAAAATCCAAACCAACACAGTTGGGTTTCTTAGGCCATCCAGGAGCTAGGAAAGGATAAATGCTAATCTGGTCAACTCATTGAAGAGCTAATGACACCTACACCAGAACTAGCCTAACTTCTAGGAAACCCACATGCACCCAACACAAGGAAATCAGTCCTTTCTTTGCTACACATTCCCTCAGGGCCTGACCTCCCTTCCATTGATATCTAGGGGTTGTGGAGAAGAAATCTAGCCCTCTAGATCTATCTGTGTGGTTCCAAAACCCTCCAGGTTTGTCAAGCAAATCAGGCCCTCATCACCACCCCAATACAGTCTGAAGACCAACCACTGTTTTCCTGCATCCAAACCAGCACTTCACAACTTGGGCAAGGGAATACAATCCCTGAGTCGTTATTGGCCCTATCATGGCCAAAATGAATCCACCACAACCTACAACAGATACCACTCTGTAAATGGATTCACAGTCAACAAAACATGAATGAGACCATAGCCAATGATCAACAATGAACTGTATAGACAACTACACAGTCCGATCAGGAACATAAAAAGGAGAACCGATTCTCTGCATAGATAGGAGGAAGAACATGCACAAACCCAAATCAGTGCGTGAAGGTGAGAAAAACTGGAGAGAGTGGAAGAACCATCGGGCATCCCAAACGACGCATGAGGAAAAACCACTCCCAGCCCATGCGTGTCACTAAACCAGCTGGTGGAGAGTGCGTGGGGGAAATCCTACCACCCACCACTACCCAGCATTAACTACCCTCAACTAACATAGGAGCTTAAGTGGTTGATCGACACATGGCTTTTCCCGATGGGTTTCAGGTTTAACAAACCCCCCCCCTTATCCTAAGTAAATCATGCCCTTTTCAATATAGTTGCATTGACATAGCTGGTTGGGGTTATTTTATTTAAAATGCAATGGTTACATGATGTCACAACTTAATATGTGTTGTATATCCCAATATACTATCGGCAACAATTCCAAACGCCGAAACATAGCACAACCAAATCCATGGTGAGGCCTTTTCCTTTAGCTCCGCACCATGATTATTTACAATATATATATATATATATCATGTATATTTAATGCATTGGGGTCAAAACCGGGGTGTTACATCCCCCCCCCCCCCTTCGATAGCACTATCCTCGGTGTTTTACAAAATTTGCACAAAATGCTACACTAGTATCACCTCAGTGTTCTCCATAATTGAAAAAAAATGGATGTGCCAATCGCATTGCATCCTCCAACTCCCACTTAGCCTCTTCAGGTCCATAGTACTCCCATTGTACCTTTACCTACCCTATGGCTCGGTTCCGGAGCATTGTGACCTTCCTGTCAAGGATGCGTTTGGGCTCAGTTTGGAACTCTCCCTCGGGTTCCACCTGAATCACATCCCAATTAATCACATGGTTAGGATCATGTACACATGCTGAGAGCATCTGCTACCTTATTTTCTTTCCCCTTTATGTGCTTGATTTCGAAATCAAATTGACATAAAAAATCTAGCCATCTTGCTTGCCTAGCATTCAGAGTAGGTTGATTAAACAAATACTTCAGAACATAATGGTCTGTCATGATCTCAAATCTCCTACCCATCAAGTAATGTCTCCAAATCTTGAGAGCATGTACTATGGTTGCAAGCTCTAGATCATGAGTGGCATAGTTTTTCTCATGCACCTTCAGCTTTCTCAACTCATAAAATATCATGTGGTTTTCCTACATAAGAACTCCTCCAAGCCCTTGTCCACATGCATTGGTACACACAACAAAATATTTCTCTAGATCTGCAACTTTCAATATGGGTGCACTGGTGAGAAGATTCTTCAACCGCTGGAAACTTTCTTCACACCTCAATGTCCCTTCGAACGTTATCCCCTTCCTTTGCAAAGAAGTGATGGCATGTGCAACTTTGGAGAATCCCTCAATGAATCTCCTGTAGTATCCTGAAATTCCCATAAAAGATATTACATCCGTCACATTTCTTAGAGTAGGAAAATTCATAATGGCTTCAATATTTTCAGGGTCCATAGATATACCCTCTTCTGAGATAATGTGGCCCAAATACTGAATTCTATCTCTATAGAAGTCACACTTGCTCAGTTTTGCATATAGCTAGTGCTCCCTGAGCAATTGCAATGTCAACCTCAAATGCTCTTCATGTTCTTCTTCATTCTTAGAATAAACAAGAATGTCATCAAGGAAAACAAGAACAAACTCATCCAAATATATGTTGAAGACACTATTCATAAGGAACATAAATGTAGCTGGTGCATTTCTGAGACCAAATGGTACCACTACAAACTCATAATGCCCATACCTTGTCCTGAAGGCTGTCTTATGAATGTCTTCATCCTTGATTCTCACCTGATGGTAACCAGACCTCAAGTCAATCTTGGAAAATACCTTTGCTCCTCTCATTTCATCAAAGAGGTTGTCAATCCTAGGAAAAGGATATTTATTCTTCACAGTAACCTTGTTCAACTATCTGTAATCAATGCAAAACCTAAGCGTACCATCTTTCTTCTTTACGAACAAAACTGGTGCTCCCCAAGGAGACACACTCGACCAAATATACTTCTTTTCCAACCACTCTTACAGGTGCATCTTCAACTCTAGCATCTCTGGTGTACTCATCCTGTAGGGTGTCTTAGACAGTGGTGTTTCTCCTGGCACAAGTTCAATTATGAAATCAATACCCCTTTTTGTAGGGATCCCTGGAATCTCATCAGGAAACACATCTTGGAATTCCTGTAACACCTGATAGTCCTCCAACCTAGGAGTTTCATCTCTTGTTGCCTCCAAAATATGAGCTGCATACAACTGGAAACCCTTCCTACAGAACTTTTTCAACTGCAATGCCGAAACCTGCCTTACTGATATTACCTTTGGAATACCTTTCACAACTACTGGGTTTTCTTCTCCATCCATGCATTCAAAAGTCTTGCTATAATAGTCAAGCTTTACCCCGTGATCTTCTAACCAATCCATTCCAATGAGAACATAATAGGAACCAAATGGTAGAACATCCAGATCTACACAAGTGATCAATCCATTCATAACCAATGGAAATTTCTCTACCACTTCATTGGCCTTTCTCTTAGTCCCAGTGGCTAGCTAAACTAACCAAGATTTTCTATGCTTTACGGTCTTAAAAGCACAAATATCCACTACTCTAGGAGTATGTAACTATGAGTAGAACCGGGGTCAATAAAAATAGAAATAGATTGCTCAACAATCTTACCTGCAACTTCAACCACAGTTGACTGGTGATCTTCCTGCCGGTCCTCTAGTGCTGCATAAATTCTAGGGACTGCCCTTGCTACTTGACCCACCATTTCTGCTTCTTGAATGTTGTAAGCTGGTCTTGCATTCTCATTCTTGAGTGGACAATATTTGTGCAAGTGGGTTCCTTCGCATTTCCAACATTTGAGTGGTCTTTTATTCTATTGTGGATCTTTAGGCTTTTCTCCTGTCACTCCTATTGGATTACTCGCAGCTTGGGGTGGTTGCTTCTGCTGATTCCTGAATCTAAAAGGTTTGAAACCTTTCTTTCTTTGGTCAAATTTCTCATTCTTCTTGTCCTTCTAGGCCTTATGGTAATCAGGTTTACCTTTTTTTTTCTCATAGCAATACTTAGCCTTCCTTATTGCTTCTTCAAGAGTTCTAGGTTCGTAAAACTCGATCCTATCTTTGTAAGACTGAGGCAATCCACTCAGAAACCGCTGGAAATTCAATTTTTCATCTTTGATGTACCTAACATACCTTAATAATTCCAAGAACTTATTTTCATATTCATCCATGGTCTGCTGTCCTAATATCAGCTCATGGAACTCCCTAATCTTGTCATCATAATACCTGTTAGAGAGGTATTTCTGCTTGAAATACTTCTTGAACTGTTTCCACTTCAGTATTCTTTGATTGATCCTTTTTACTTGCTTGAAGTGTTCCCACCAAATGGATGCCCTTCCATTCAGATTGAATATGGCAACTTTTTCCTTCATGTTCCCCAAATAATCCTGCACTTGAAAGTACTTCTTTATCCCAGGAAGTCAAGCTTCAACTTCTTGTCCAGTCTTTACTTCACCATCAAATGTAGGAGGTTTAGCCTTCTTAAATTCCTCTCGAGAGCAATCCCTATGGTGTCTCCTTCTCTTTATTTTACGATAAGATGAGCTTATATCCCCACTGGATTCTTTCGAGTCGGATTATCCACTAGAAGTCCTTCTGCTTCTCCTAGTGCGGCTCTTGCTGCCTTCTGGTCTTGTTGTACCCCGTCCAGAGTCTATTTTTCTTTGCAAGTCTATCAAACTCTGTAACATAAAAACATTCAATTGATGTTTCTCTTCCTGGGATTTAATCAAGCTTCTCATGGTGGCTACAACATCTGATGGTGTCTCTTGGAATCTCCTTCCATTAGACTCTATGTCATCATTTTCATTATAGACATTTTCATCAAAAAGTAAGCTAAAAACACACAAAAATCAAAATACAAAGTCTGGAACAGGGCCTACCTAGCACCGTGCAGATGTAGTTGCTGACAGGTGTTTTTGAGGCAGAACTGCTCCTTGCTCACTAGATTCAGGTGGTGGCACCACGTATTGCTAACTAGACTCAGGCAGTGGCACCACTCCTTGCCAACAGAACATGTGCAGTTCCCTATAAAAATCCAAAACACAACATAGAACGATAGATCAAGTCAGAAAAAGACCAGATTAGGGTAAAGGCTGATATATTGAGTATAAAAATAGAGCATAAAAGGTCGAAATGATTCATATCTGAACAGATCTAGAAGTTTCATACCCAAATTGACTGAGTTAGATAGCAGATTTGACTGAAGAGAGGTGGAGAAGGAACCTAGATTCAAACAAGAGTTGAAGAACTGAGGAAGATCAGAACAACTAATACATATATCTATTCCCCAACGGAGTCGTTAGATTTGTTAGCTGGAATATTTCACCTCCTGCAAACAGTAAGGTGTTCCACTGGTCTGAATGGTTCAGATCCAGAACAAATAGAGGACAGAGGTTGAAGACTCTCCCTAGACACCATAGAAACCTAGAATGTAATGCTTCGATCGTTACCCTGTGTACCTGCAATAAGCTTCAACATGCAAATAGATCAAGGAAACCATAATATAATCTACTAATCTATGTTAGTGACTAAGGAATCTAACAATATACATGTGAAATTGAATAACAACAATATATGTGGGAAAGAAATCAACTTGCATTAATATAGAAATATGAAGAAGTTTACAACCAAGCCTTAGTGTTGACATGCATCTCCATGAAACCAAGCATTCTCATCCCCATAAACTCTGACTCTAGCTCTCTCTATGCTCTCTAATGTTATGGACCAAGTGATCAATCCAACATCATAACAATACCTTAAGATTTCTCCCTTTCAACCATGGCCATAATCTTGTATTTATAAGGCTTAATGGATAGGGATGGTTGATAGATAAGTGGTTGAGGTGGCCTCTAAGATCCTAGGATGAGGGATCTCGATCTCAACTAATCTACAACAGTAGGGATAAGGGAGGACATGACGCTTATCATCTAGAAGCCTTGAGAAACTTCTCTTTTTCCCTTTTTACCCAGGGTATTACATTTCTCCTTCAATGACAAAGCAATTCTGGTAAGAAACACTTATGGACTAAGGGCCATAAGCGGTGGCACCACTTGTGGATAACAAGGGATAGCTAGTGCAAATAAGGTACCTCTCTTGGCTAACAAGGTAAGCGCGGTGCTAGGAATTTTCATGAAAGATTGACATTTAGTATGGGTTTCCACTCCAAGAGCTAGGATTCAGGGAAACTAGGTATGTCAAATGTCTTATCACATGATGGTGACAGGATTTTGGTATAGCAGTTCATTTCAGAGAATAATCTCAGCACTGAAGTATTATAAATGCACTCTCGATAGGGGGAAAAGAGTTAGCTAGAGGATTGGGGAAATATTCAATGGATGATCCTCTCTATTGTAAATAAGATCTGGTGCCTATGTTATGAATAAAATTGTAGAGAAAGAGTTGTTTCTTAAGACAGAGATTCATGTGATGTTACTTCTTTCAATATGTATTTCCTTTACATGAATTTATATCCTGTTTCCATTCTAGTTTGTTGATTGCTTTCATGTCTATAACCTAGTGTATAACAGTTTGGAATTCATACTTGCTATGCTCCACCTGTTGTTTCAGACATTTATCAAGTTTTCTTCTAAATTTGCATGGACTTCATCTCGCTGGTCCTCCGTGTGATGGGTTGTTCTCTCTTGTCCCCTAACCACCCGCTAAATATATTCTGATTGCAAGATTGACGTCTATCTTACCTCTATCTACAACCCCATGCCATTATTTTCCTCATGCAAATGTTCCCTACTCAGGTTTTCAACTCCATTTCCAATGGTCCCTTGCCCTAATAATCCCACCTGCATCTCACGCCACTCTACTTTGTCCCTTTCTAGGAGTCCGATCTCCTGACCATCCCTGATAGAATATCTTACACGGAGTAAAAATATGAAGACAAGTGAGAGATCCCTCCCTAAATGCGCAAGGCTGGAGGCACATTCTAAAGCAGTTTTGTTGTTGTGCCAGGGGTGGGCCTCCCCCTCAACCTTGGGGCTCAAAATCCTGGCACTAACAAACTGGAACCATTGCTAGGGATGAAATTGAAGATCCTCCCTGGGAAAAAACGACATGGTTTTAAATCTGATTGTTGATGGTGAACAATGATTAGACATCAAGAAGGTTGAGTACTTTTCACCTGGAGAATCCACTCTTGAAGGGTTCATACTTTAGCGACTCCGCTGGTGGTAGGAACTAGAAATAAAATAATTAGAAAAAAGATGGGTAGACTCTGTCCAGAAATATGAACCCCTTGTAAAGCTCGCAGAATGCATGGTGGAAGGTTAAGATGCTCAAGTCTACGTTTCTTCCAAGAAGATTTGTTCTATCTTGTAAGTTTGTCCTTGTCCTTCCCTAAATTTATCAGAACAACCTTCTATAGTTCAACTCATTTTGATCATAGCTATGAATATATTATTGCTTATCCTTCTTTACGAACCGAAACCGTTGCATCATCTTGTACATCTGGTTTTGACCTAGATTTTTCTCCAGAGGCCCACGACGCCAAATGTCACCCCTGTGAAATTCATGAAACCTTAGTCTATAGTGTGGCTATTGTGCCTAACCTGGTCTCTCCCATTTCTCCAAGCCGGTACAAACCATTACAACTGCCTCCCATCCTCCATAATTTTCCTGTAAAACATCACAAGTACCTCCCCAAATTTGATGGAGAATCCAAAGACTTCACAGTTGAGAAACATTTACAAGCCTTTGAGCATTTCTATAACCTTTTCGAGATAGAACATGATGATGTCTACATGAGGGCTTTCACCCTGTCCTTGCAAGGAGATGCTAAAGAATGCTTCAAGCACTTGCAACCTAAGTCCATCAACACTTCGGAAGAGTTTTCTTGCACCTTCTTAAAGTTTTCGGATAGGAGAAGGCCCTTGGATCAAATACTTTTAGAATTTTACTCCCTGAAGAGACATGAGGGTGAGACCTTATCTACTTTCAATAGAATATTTTCCAGCTTTTATTATAACATTCTCAAGGAGGTCCAACCTCTTGAGAATGCTGCTAAGATCTATTATGCAGCCACGTTTCCTCCTAAGATGCCCTTTCTTATTTTGGAAAGAAAATCAACCACTTTGTAGCATATTTTTATTGATTGTTTATAGGTTGAGGAAAACCTTAAGATGTCAAGAAATTTGTCAGATCAAGACAGTGGTGGTGAAATAAAATATACATTAAAATTGGTTGGGCCCTACAAGCAGAATGAAAAATTCCCTGTTCAACTAAACCTTTCTCTTGGTATAAAAAAGGATGATTGGCCTGATATAGGATCATGTGGCTCTACAGGATTATTTTCTGAAGACTGCGATCTGTGTAGCCCCGGGTCTGTACAAGACAATTTTAAGAAGGAATTTAGTGTGCCTGTGTATGATGAATATGAGGAAGAATACCTATGGGATGTACCTGATGAGCTGGCTATTGAACCAAATCCTGCTAATGAAGAAAATCAAGATGATATGTGAAGTCGGGAGATTAAAGAAGAAAAGGGCGATAAGGACATTGAAGGTGATAACCTACCCTTGTGTTATGCCTCTTTTGAATTAATAGGACACATGATTATATCCTCTAAGAAAAAACAGAAAGAGGGGGAGATGGTGCTGTCTACAGACTTGTACAGGAAAAAAGATGACAAGAAGAAGCAGACATGCAATCCCTCTCTAGCTACCAATACGTCGGGGGTTTGTGATGGGATGTCGAGCCATGGAGAAAGATAGGGTAACCCTCAGATAAATACATTTTTTAATGTTCTGCCTTTAGGAATATTGACCCATACAAGAAGAATATTCCTACTCGGTTCCACTAAAGAAAGGAAGAACCTCCCTCTTGTGGCACATGAAGCCCTCGTTGTAGAAATTTTAGGCAAAAGAGAGGATGTTTCATTAAAGAAAGATTCTGTGGGCCCTCTTCTACAATCATCTAAGTATCATCCTAACAAACCACCAAAAGAAAGAAGTTCCGGATAGCTTTCCGACGAGCAGAGGATGGAATATGTTGGGGGTTGCCATGTTTTCTATGACCCCATAGCATAGTACATGGAAAGGCTCGGTAATGTTAATGACTGGTCACATCTCTATAGTAAATATCAGTCTACATTCTATAGCTTTCTTCCATTATCTATTTTGTTTCTGTCCATCAAGCACGAAAAAAGAACAACACTATTAGGCAAGTTGCTTGATTGGCTTCATTGGAAGTCTGATTTCACTTAATAGGGCTTATGATCTAAATTAGGTAGATTAGGTAGGAACCAATAAGCTCGAAAATCATCAAGCATTTTGATCATTACTATTTTAGTTTTCTTTCATTTTTAGTTATAAGCACAAGTTTGCAATCAAGAGCATGATTTGCAAGAGTGGCATGAATTCGTTGCAGCAGTAGCTCAGAGCAGAATGGAGATTTCAAAGAAAGATTGAAGACGGCCCTATGGATTTGGCACTTGTTCTAGGGGGTTCTTTGCTGCCTCATTGGGAGGATAGCATCCCTCGTGGAGCCAGTTGTTAACACTCTGGTTTTAACAATCTAATTATGATCTTGAAAGAAGTTAGAGGAGGATGTTGGATGTGCTGAAGGCATTAAATGGGATTCATAATCAAAGGGTGAGATTGATCGAAAGGAAGATCAATGGCATCAAAACATTTCATACTGTGAACATTCCCGACCAAAGCCACTTTTCCAAATTGTGAAACAGTTAAATGTCGGAAGCATTCGATGGTGGAGATGAGATTAGAAGCAAATCCTCGGTCCCAATAGAATTTGCAAGCCAAACTTGTGCGGATAAAGTCGCGATTCCAAATCACGAAAAGTGGTACCAACCGTGAATATCAATGGTCATGGCAAAGAAGGAAAGATATATACAGTTATGGTCTATTTCACAATGCAAAATAGAAAGGTTGAAGACCACGATTTCACATTGCAAAAATTAGTAGGGACCACTTGGATTGATGGCTACATGAAGAGGTCAATCGCGATCGATGGTTGAGAGCAAGCCTTGGTCTTAAACTGCTCGTTGGATCCAAAGAAGAAAGTTTCCAACAGAAATGATGGAACGTGGATGGTGGGCGTAAAACATTCCTCAAATCAAGAGGGCTAAGAATACTTCCAGGGTACAGGCTTCACATCCAGTGTGGAGATGACAGTGGAGGAGATGTTCATGTGTGTAATATGCCTCCTTGCAGATTGGTTGATTCCCCGATGCCATTTGTAGCATGCACATAGGTGAAATCATCCCTGTGGCAGAGTCATGTTATGTAAAGATAAGCATATTTTTGTGTGAGTTGTCCTACGGAAGTAAGAAAAGGAACCGATGAATCCGCTACTCACACGAGGAAAAGCCAGCACGAAGAGGGAAACCATTCAGTTTCCCACATCACAAGAGCGAGGAAACATGGGAGCGGCCACTTCATGAACTTTGCAGCATGGATCAGCTATACGAGGTGGCGTCCAAAAAGTACCTCCCACAGCAGACGGTAAGGCAACACAGCCAATAAAACTACGTGACTAGATCCCTAGCAGGTAAAAGATCACTCTGCTCACGCCCTCACACATGCTAAGTGCATCTGCTACCTTATTTTCTTTCCCCTTTATGTGTTTGATTTCGAAATCAAATAAACATAAAAAATCCAGCCATCTTGCTTGCCTAACATTCAGAGTAGGTTGATTAAACAAATACTTCAGACCACAATGGTCTATCCTGAGATCAAATCTCCTACCCATCAAGTAATGTCTCTACACCTTGAGAGCATGTACTATGGTTGCAAGCTCTATATCATGAGTGGCATAGTTTTTCTCATGCTCCTTCAGCTTTCTCAACTCATAACATATCATGTGGTTATCCTACATAAGGACTCCTCCAAGCCCTTGTCCACATGCATCGGTACACACCACTATTGGGGCGTGCACCTTAACGGTCCTTAAGTTAGGTAACTCCACAGGATTATGTGGGTTTGTAAGAGGAGTTACAACTCAAAATAGTCTTAGGGGTGTCGGGGTTGAGTCAAAACCCTCTTTTTGTAATAACCCATGGTTTAATTCCATGGTTTTGTAATAGTGCACTGTATAAATAGGCACTCTTGTAAATAAGTCAGGTTAGGATTTTTATGTAAAAGGAATTGATGTGAAGCTAAGGCTAATTTTGTAAGAAAAGGTTAAGTCCCAGCTTTGTGTGTGGACGACCTCTGCAGCTATGTGCGCAGAGGTTTTTTGGGTGATAAGGAAATCTGCAGCTATGTGCGCAGAGGCCTGCAGCTGTGTGTGCGGCTTTGAGGACTGAAGGGATCTGCAGCTGAGTGCGCAGATCAAAACTGTGGTTTTTGTAAAAAGTTGAATAAAACACAGTTCTATGGACGTAACCCCTACACTGGGGGTGAAACACGTTATATCTTGTGTTGTGGTTCTGTGTGTTGTTTATGTTGTGTTCTTTCATGCATTTATATCTATATATCTGATAAGTAAAGATCACTGCTAGATAATAACTTCGCTATGAATTCCCAGTAAAGGGTTGCGCAAGGCACTATTTGTTTATCTAACCACAAAGCTAAATAAGTGAATGTTAAGCTCTGTGATTTATATTTATAAACTGTTAAAAGCTAAAGGTACAGTAATATCCCTCTATTGCTTGTAGAAATATGGTTCTGCGGCACCCCATAGTGGTTTCGAGTGAGACTGCAACCTATTCGCAAGTTGTTGCCGAAAGGGCCAACTCTGTGGGTCTTTTGTTGGTGTGAACTTAAAGGCATAAAACCCGGGTCTACCCTATAGCCCAACAAATTGGTTCCGTTGCCGGTTGAACTCAGTATCTTCTCAAGAGGGTTTTACGTCGTACCTTGAGGGCTATGTTCTGGAGGCCCTCTGTGAAGGAAATCGGTGATTTGCTTGATGAGACTTATCTGAAATTTTCTAAGCAAGAGAACAAAGATCAGCGTCATAGTGCAAACGACTTTTTACAAAGGTATGTTTTTTGTGACGTTTATGAAATTTTCTTTGGTAGTATCCACATAGAGTTGCACCAGTGGTTATCCAGGTTAACAGAGTGAAGGATGAACTTCCAAGAACGTCAGTTTCTTGCTTGGACCCCCGTACAAATTAATATACTGAAAAGGGTGAACAACGAGATCTCCCGCGCTGTTGATTTCTAGACAACGTAAACCCTTGAAGCATTTGTGATGGAGTTTTCCATTGACACGAATACTTCCTTTAGTGAAGTCGAGCAGCAGTTTTTCAAAGGAACAAGGGGTAAGTTCTTGAATTCATTTAGTTTGAGAATTAAAATGCTATTAGCTGAAAAAGGTATACTGCTAATTGAATCAGACTGTTAGATTTTGTATTACTAACCTATGTTTGCAAGTGAAAATACCTTCGACGAGCAAAGCGGTTTGCTGCGAAGTGGCAAAAGGTACAAGAGAGATTTTAGATCCTATTCCCAAGTTCAGCATACTGAGTATTCCCCTGAAAATCCTGCAGCGTCAGAACCCGAAGAAACCCCTTCTGTTGGAAACCCTCTTGTAACCCCGCAATGAAGACCTATTATCCCTAAGAACCCGTCGCAGTCTGAGAGTCAACCTAGCCCAAGTATTCCTGTCGTAGGTTAGCCTACCCCAGTAAGTTCCCCCCCTCCTACTTCCAGTCCCCCTCCAACCCCCCCTAGATCCCCTATGGCCCACATGCATGATGACATTAAGATACCTGTCTTCAAAGGAACTAGATCCGAGAATCCAGAATAGTTCTGGTTTTTATGTGAATCAGTGTGGACTGCTAAGACCATTACGGATCAAGATACAAAAAGAGTGCAGCTGGTTACTTCATTCTGAGACCATGCTCTGACCTGGTTCATGAAGTTTTCCAACACTCAGAACCATGCATTGGCTGATATAAAAGCAGCAATGATAAAGGAATTTAAGAAGCCAAAATTAGAGTCGTAGTGTATCACTCAGTTAAAAGAGATTCAGCAGAGGCGCGACGAATCAGTGTGGGACTTTGATCAAAGATTCAAAGTTCTACTAGACCAAGTTAGTTTCACCATTGGACCTGCGCAGCACAAGGAATGGTTCATTACAGTATTGTTACCGCATATCAGAACTCCACTCATGAAATAGAAGGTTGCTGACCAACAGGAGGCCCTGGAAATCGCGATGAAACTTGAAACCGCTCCTGTCGAAGATAATTCTGGTATTGCTCAAATCCAGGCGCAGTTGGCAGCGATGGCTCTGGAGCTATGCGATATGAAGAAAGGAAAAAACGGTCGCGAAGAGGTTGGGTGTACACAATGTTGGACAGAAGGTCATGCCAAGGAACAGTGTCTCATGGTAAGAAATTACCTGAATACTGGTGCGCCAAATCTGTTTAATCTGCAAGTCCTATATTGTGAGCTCTGTAGAACAGCAGGCCAGCATCGACCTGAAGAATGTTAACTGTTACAGAGGTATGGGAAAGTAACTAAGAACTCCTATTGTAAATTCTGTAAGTCTGTAGGCCATAATGAAGATGAGTGTCACAGTTATGACCTCATGCAAGAACGCACCTACGACACCTATCGGGTACAAAATGAGGGATAGAGCAATGATGGCTATGGTTATTGCGGTGGTCCATCAGGAAGAGGTGCTTTTGGAGGTCGTGGTCGAGGTGGTATGGCTGGAAGAGGAAGAGGCCAGGTGGTGTGTTACAACTGTAACCAGGCCGAGCATTTAGTGAGAGACTGTCGAAACCCAACTACGACATGTCGGTATTGCCGAGTAGTAGATCATGTGATCGAGCAATGCCCGCAATTGATAGCTAAGATTCAGGAAAGAAACAGTGTCCCTACTCAGAATATTCAGATGATTTCCATCGAGCAAAGACATGCCCTAGCCATTAATGTTGTTACTCGGAGTGGAGCTACGACGGAAGCACAGAACAAGGAGAAACATCCTGTCGAGGCTTGGGTTAGGAAGGCCCCAGAAAAAATCCCTGCACGTGATGTCGACAGAGAAAAAAAGACATTGATGGAAACCACCAGAGATTTTGCTTACCCCAACACATCAGTCATACCTGCGCAACACCCTCAGAAGCAGTCACAGACGCAAGAACCTTCGACAGACAAAGTAAGTACATTGTCCTCCTTTTTACAGAGTTGTCTGAAGCTCCTCTGAAATCAGAATGCTTTAAGTGAGTTGCAGAAAGTTATTGCTTCCTGTGAGCCTCAGCATAGTTCTGTTCAAGTAAAAGTTGTTAATAGAGTCAGGAGGACTGGTAGGGAAATGAGATTGAATGCTCATATAGGAGAGTATGATATGACTACTGTTATCTTGGACCTAGGATCAGAGGTCAATGTCTTAACTAAGCAAACGTGGGAACAAATAGGAAAACCTACCCTTGATTGGTCCCATATACAGTTGAGACTAGCCAATCAGCAGAATATTATGCCCCTAGGAAGACTCCCTAGTGTACCAGTAGATATTGATGGAGTCAGTACCTTAGCTGACTTTGAGGTAATTGAAATAATTGATTACAGCAATCCCTATCCTGCACTACTAGGCATTGAATGGGCAATAGATAATGATGCATTCATCAACCTGAAGAAGAGACAGATGACTTTCGAAGGGAAAGGCATGAGAGTCATAGTCCCATTGGACCCTTCTCAAGGAGAGAGATACACAGAGCCAGTATGAGATGAAGACCAGGATGCTTTGGACCACATCTACAATATCACAGCTAAGGAAGAAGATTATGTTGATCCTACTACTGAAGGTATCATGGATTGGTAGTGTGACAGCTCCTGCATGACAGATTCAGATGATGGGTTAGAAAACTGGTAGAACAAACTTTATGAGCTGCATGGACATAGATGTGCTAGAATTACCAAATCTATTAGATGGCTTGGTGCATAGGTAAGAGTCCTACCTAATTTTGATGACTTGTCTGACCCAAAACAGTTTATTGAACAATTCTCAGACTAGATACCAGATCCACAGAAATGAGAGACTCTGGATTTAGTATTCATACCCCCAGTAGCCAGATGGAGGGATAACCATAAGAAGTACATTCCTAGTTGGGAATCTTGTCAGAAATCTCTTCACCTAAGTTTTGTGGATCAACTTCAGGAGGTGCGTAGCAATTTTGATGGGAAGAGCGACCCGCGGGAACACTTGGAGCACTGTTATGAAGCATGGAAACATGTACCTTGACGGGTACATAAGCTTATACGTATCCGGGCACCTGTAGTAGAGAACTAGTATCTGGTGGTCAGGATTCGGCATGCTGATATGTCTAGTGACCAAGAAATAACTAAGTATCAACCTGCGGGATTGAAGCTCACAGATTGGTCATAGAATTTGTTCGAATGTGCCAAAGGTCAATATGGTGTCGATGGTCCTTATTGTGACGCAACTGCAGACCTGGTTGCGCTGCAGCCCAAAAGCCGACCATTGGAACACTATTGATTTGGTGGCACCGGTACTTTAATTGCCTTAACTGCCTGTCCTAATGATATCCACTGAAATCTAGCACCGTGGAAACAGGATCTCTGTCAGATTTGGTGCCTTCAATGCACATTTATGGCAGATTTGGCTAATGGATTGTATATGAAGACACCCGGGTATGGGGAAATTGCATTCCGCATTTCCTTGAGTTTCACAACTGAACCCATGTCAGCTGATTGGGAAATCCAGCACCTATTGAGAGAATTTAAATAGACGGGTTTGCAGCACATCTTCACCCCCCAACCTGAGCCTGCAGCCTGTGAAGAGACTCTACCAGCACCGACTCCGCCAATGCAGACACGATCTGCCAGGAAATAGTTTAAGCTGGAATTTCATTCTAAGAGAAACGAAGACCGACACAAACAATCCGGGCAAACATTGGAGGATCTCAGAATGGATCCGCCTGATTCAACAGAGATCCCAATTGAAGGAGAGGAGAACATTACACCGCAGCGGCCACCATATCTTCAGCCTATTCAACCAGGAGTTAAGCCACCTTGGCGGAATGCTAAGTTCACTATATGCACCCCCTCGCTGCCCCTAGGTGTGCAGCTGGTTGGAACAATGACAGGGAAAATAGATCGGCTTAAGTATGCTGACCACGACACAAGTGATCGTGGGAAGTTTCCATAATTTGCACCTGCCCAATACTTGCATTTCGTTAAATATCAAGAAACTGGGGCGACCTTATTGGAAGTAAAACAGTGGGCTGCTAGCTTGGATCTAGTCGGTTTGCTGAAAATGCTCAATGTTCCCCATTTTGGTCGTAGCACATAGGTCACCATCGTGGTCAAGCAGCTGCTGGCGTTAGTGCATGACGGCTACCTATGGATTGGCGACAAGAAAATTCTTATTAAGGGCAAGCTCATTCATAGGATCACAGGCTTACCAATGGTAGGGCCTGATCCAGGGACATAATTTTCCTCAAAGCACGAAGATACGAAGCTCGCACAAAGCATGAAGGAGCGCTTTTGCCTGACGAAGGGGAAATGCGGGTATCACACTTCCACGATTCAAAAGCAGAACATTTGCTTTGTAGCTGAGCTCTTAGCATGCAAAATTATGCGGAAATGCAGACCAACTAAAGTGCCTGCCTCGGTCATCAGAATTGGTATCAACTGCGCCGAAGGCTACAGCTACAACTGGGCAGCGTATATTGCGAAGGAATTCCTTGAACACACTTGCGACGCGCAGGAGAAAGGTAGGCCCTTCCACTACTCATGATTGATTATCCTCATCACACTGGTAGGATGGAAAGAACCTACTGAAGCATAGTTTGCTGTTGTACCAGTGCACATGCCTGGCGCAGCCAGGTACGCATCGCTGTGGGTTTCATAGGATAAAACCCAGCAACAGATGACAAACTATGTATTTTCCTTTTATATGATGAGTATCTCGTATGAAATCATAAAAACCCCACAGCTCAATAATGATTTATTCTCTCAGTATGATGGAGCGGTCAATTTCAGGGCCGATATGTACCATATTTTTATCCAGGATTACGCAGATAAGAAGCATCAATGGTTTAAGTTGCCATATGTAGTGACTAAAGATGACATCCTCACGATAGTATAGCAGTGGCCAGCAGAATGGTTAAAAGACGCAGGGACAAAACCTAAGATTCTTGTCCCTCCTGTCATCGATATGGGTGCAGGCCCCAGTCACACGCAGCAGCAAGAACCCCCCGCAGATAGTGATGAACAAACTAAGTCACAGCAGACTGAAAGCAACTAGGGAGGAGATGGTGGAAATGAAAATGAAGTAGAAGAAGAAGAAGAAGACTCAGTTAAAACTACCTCAGACCCTAATAGGCAGCATAAGCGCAAGACACCGGATGCAGAGGAAGTAAACAAACCGCCATCGCAAAAGAAAGCGAAGGCATCAAAGGATAAGAATATCGACGAAGTGCCTGGTGTGACAAGTGCAGAGCTTGATGAGGCTTTGTCAAAGTCCACCAAAGTTCTCACTAAACAATGGTCAGAGTTTGCAGCTGTGCATCTGGATGCCATCACCAGTGTAGCAAAGCACATCTCGGAGCTTAAGGACTTAGCAGCGAAATCAGTGACTGGCACTGCATCTAGCAGCACCCCAGTGAGTGCGCAACCAGACCTAAGGCAATGGCCGACCCGAGATAACAAAGGGCAAGTATCGAGCGCAGCTCTTATATTAACAAATGAAGCCTCTCGCTCGGTGATAAGTATGAAGGTTAGCATAGACTACACTAAGCTATCTATGACAGAGCTACATCTCTGTCAGTCAGCCATTATGAAAGAAATTCAGGCACAAGACCAATATTCACAAAAATAGTTAGAAACTGCCATAATTCAGCAGTAGGGCTTCGCAGCACAGCTGGAGGCTGCGGAGCAGAGAAAGAGGGATGCAGAACGTAAATGCATTACCCTAGTACGATTCTTGGATGAGGCATGCCGAAGTCTTCCTGACTTCGACGTACAGCTGGTAGAAGAACCAGAACAAAGATTAGTCAGGCTGAAAGACTACGCACAGCAGTCTCGCATCGAAATTGAGAAGCTCAAAATAGAACATGAGGCCCAAATCGCAGAGCTCCAACTCTGCATCACCCCAGAGAGCCCACTGGAGGTCAGAGAGAAACGCCGAGCAGACATTCAGGCACTAGCAGTGAAAATTTCAGATATTGTGGCCAGCACAGCAAAGCTACTCGGAGACAGTGTCGAGGCTTGGACAACCCTTCAGGAACATCCAGAAATAGGACAGCTACAAGAAACCATCAAACAGCGACAAGCAGAACTAGATGCAGTAAAAGCAAAAATTAAGACCTTGCCCCCTATGGAGAAAATGCTCAAAGTAAAGCGTAGCAAGGAACTCCAGTAGGAAATTGAGTCATGCAGGATGAAAGTAACAGAGTTGGAAAACTCTATACAGCCACTTACTTGTCAGTGAGGCTTTGGAATTAAGTACTACTGTCGATAGCCAGTTCAAAATTCTGAAGGAATATGATGCATTCGCACAGGAAAGTGCCAGTGAAGTATCATCTACAGTACTGCAGGATTTGGTGGAAAATGAGAAAGCAACTGACGACATCATGCACGGTCTCAATACTCAGTTCACCATCCTCGTAAAGAAGCTTCATCTGCCAGAAGACCAGTAGAGTGTCCCAGAACGGGACACTAGTGAGTCTTAGGGGCCTGTTGGGGTGCGCACCTTAACGATCCTTAAGTTAGGTAAATCCGCGGGGTTATGTGGGTTTGTAAGCAGAGTTACAACTCAAAATAGTCTTAGGGGTGTCGGGGTTGAGTCAAAACCCTCTTTTTGTAATAACTCATGGTTTAAGTCCATGGTTTTGTAATAGTGCACTGTATAAATAGGCATTCTTGTAAATAAGTCAGGTTAGGCTTTTTATGTAAAATGAATTGATGTGAAGCTAACGCTAATTTTGTAAGAAAAGGTTAAGTCTCAGCTGTGTGCGTGGACGACCTCTGCAGCTGCATGCGCAGAGGGTTTTTGGGTGATAAGGAAATCTGCAGCTGTGTGCACAGAGGCCTGCAACTGTGTGTGCGGCTTTGAGGACTGAAGGGATCTGCAGCTGAGTGCACAGATCAGAACTATGGTTTTTGTAGAAAGTTGAATAAAACACAGTTCTGTGGACGTAACCCCTACACTGGGGGTGAACCACGTTATATCTTGTGTCGTGGTTCTATGTGTTGTTTATGTTGTGTTCTTTCATGCATTTATATCTATATATCTGATAAGTAAATATCACTGCTAGATAATAACTTCGCTGTGAATTCCCAGTAAAGGGTTGCGCAAGGCACTGTTTGTTTATCTAACCGTGAAGCTAAATAAGTGAATGTTAAGCTCTATGATTTATATTTATAATATGTTAAAAGCTAAAGGTACAGTAATATCCCTCTATTGCTTGCAGAAACCTGGTTATGCGGCACCCCATAGCGGTTTTGGGTGAGATTGCAACCTGTTCACAGGTTGTTGCCAAAAGGGCCAACTCTGTGGGTCTTTTGTTGGTGCGAAGTTAAAGGCATAAAACCCGGGTCTTCCCTATAGCCCAACAACCACAAAATCTTTCTCTAGATCTGCAACTTTCAATACGGGTGCACTGGTGAGAAGATTCTTCAACCACTGGAAACTTTATTCACACCTTGATGTCCATTCGAACTTTATCCCCTTCCTTTGCAAAGAAGTCATGGCATGTGCAACTTTGGAGAATCCCTCAATGAATCTCTTGTAGTATCCTGTAATTCCCATAAAAGATCTTACATCCATCACATTTCTTAGAGTAGGCCAATTCATAATGGCTTCAATCTTTTCAAGGTCCACAGATATACCCTCTTCTGAGATAATGTGGCCCAAATATTGAATTCTATCTCTATAGAAGTCACACTTGCTCAGTTTTGCATACAGTTGGTGCTCCCTAAGCAATTGCAATGTCAACCTCAAATGCTCTTCATGTTCTTCCTCATTCTTAGAATAAACAAGAATGTCATCAAGGAAAACAAGAACAAACTTGTCCAAATATCTATTGAAGACACTATTCATAAGGCACATAATTGTAGCTGGTGCATTTTTGAGACCAAATGGTACCACTACAAACTCATAATGCCCATACCTTGTCCTGAAGGTTGTCTTATGAATCTCTCCATCCTTGATTCTCACCTAATGGTAACCAGACCTCAAGTCAATCTTGGAAAATACCTTTGCTCCTCTCATTTCATCAAAGAGGTTGTCAATCCTAGGAAAAGGATATTTATTCTTCACAGTAACCTTGTTCAACTATATGTAATCAATGCACAACCTAAGTGTACCATCTTTCTTCTTTACAAACAGAACTGGTGCTCCCCAAGGAGACACACTCGACCGAATATACTTATTTTCCAACAACTCTTGCAGGTGCATCTTCAACTCTAGCATCTCTGGTGTACTCATCCTGTAGGGTGTCTCGGACACTGGTGCTGCTCCTGGCACAAGTTCAATTGTGAAATCAATACCCCTTTTTGCATGGATCCCTGGAATCTCATCAGAAAACACATCTTGGAATTCCTGTAACACCTGATAGTCCTCCAACCTAGGAGTTTCGTCTCTTGTTGCCTCCAAAATATGAGCTGCATACAACTGGAAACCCTTCCTACAGAACTTTTTCAACTGCATTGCTGAAACCTGCCTTACTGATATTACCTTTGGAATACCTTTCACAACTAGTAGGTTTTCTTCTTCATCCATGCATTCAAAAGTCTTGCTATAACATTCAAGCTTTACCCTGTGAGATTCTAACCAATCCATTCCAATGAGAACATAATAGGAACCAAATGGTAGAACATTCAGATCTACACAAGTGATCAATCCATTCATAACCAATGGAAATTTCTCTACGACTTCACTGACCTTTCTCTTAGTCCCAGTGGCTAGCTAAACTAACCAAGATTTTCTATGCTTTACCTTCTTAAAAGCACAAATATCCACTACTCTAGGAGTAATGTAACTGTGAGTAGAACCGGGGTCAATCAAAATAGAAACAGAGTGCTCAACAATCTTACCTGCAAATTCAACCACAGTTGACTGGTGATCTTCCTGGTGGTCCTCTAGTGTTGCATAAATTCTAGGGACTACCCTTGCTACTTGACCCACCGTTTCTGCTTCTTGAATGTTGTAAGCTGGTCTTTCATTCTCATTCTTGAGTGGACAATATTTGCGCTAGTGGGGTCCTTCACATTTCCAACATTTGAGTGGTCTTTTATTCTATTGTGGATCTTTAGGCTTTTCTCCTGTCACTCCAATAGGATTACTCACAGCTTAGGATGGTTGCTTCTGCTGATTCCTGAATCTAGAAGGTTTGAAACCTTTATTTCTTAGGTCAAATTTCTCATTCTTCTTGTCCTTATAGGCTTTATGGTAACTAGGTTTACCTTTTCTTTGCTCATAGCAATACTTAGCCTTCATTATTGCTTCTTCAAGAGTTCTAGGTTCATAAAACTTGATCCTGTCTTTGTAAGACTGAGGCAATCCACTCAGAAACCACTGGACCTTCAATTTTTCATCTTTGATGTACCTGACATACCTCAATAATTCCAAGAACTTATTTTCATATTCATCCATGGTCTGCTGTCCCAATCTCAGCTCATGGAACTCCCTAATCTTGTCATCATAATACCTGTTAGAGAGGTATTTCTGCTTGAAATACTTCTTGAACTATTTCCACTTCAGTCTTCTTTCATTGATCGTCTTTACTTGCTTGAAGTGTTCTCACCAAATGGATGCCCTTCCATTCAGATTGAATATGGAAACTTTGGCCTTCATGTTCCCCAAATGATCCTGCACTTGAAAGTACTTCTTTATCCTAAGAAGTCAAGCTTCAGCTTCTTGTCCATTCTTTACTTCACCATCAAATGTAGGAGGTTTAGCCTTCTTAAATTCCTCTAGAGAGCAATCCCTATGGTGTCTCCTTCTCCTTATTTTACGATAAGATGAGCTTATATCCCCACTGGATTCTTTCGATTCGGATGATCCACTAGAAGTCCTTCTCTTTCTCCTAGTGCGGCTCTTACTGCTTTCTAGTCTTGCTGTACCCCATCCAGAGTCTATTTTTCTTTGTAAGTCTATCAGACTCTGCAACATAGAAACATTCAATTGATGTTGCTCTTCCAAGGATTTAATCAAGCTTCTCATGGTGGCTGCAACATCTGACGGTGTCTCTTGGAATCTCCTTCCATTAGACTCTATGTCATCATTTTCGTTATGGACATTTTCTCCCATGGCATCTCCCGCATGCTCGTAAGAATATCAAGCATCATATCCATCATGGGTTCTCAAAACTGAACCACCTTTGACTTACCAACTACACCACCTGGAATACTGCCCTTGAAGGTGACTATGATTTTGCAAATGTGTTAGACCGAAAAACTGTTAGATGCATACATTGATAATAATAAAAAAACAGAACCACTTACATTCTCCTAGAAAAATCATAAAATAACCGTTTTTCTTAAACATAAAATCTTCTTCCTTTTTAGTCCTGTAATCCATTGACAATCTACTAAAATCCCACTAAAAGATAGTTGAAAAACTACTTGAAAATCACTGAGAAATTCCCTTGAAAAACCCAAATTTTTGTTGGCCCAATTAGACCTCTTCCCAACAAAATTTCCAAGACTTCGGTGGTCAAAACACCCAGTTTTCTCCACTGCTCATCGGCGGTCTGTTCATCTATTTCTCTCTGGCGTGTCGGATCCATAGTTGTCTAGGATTCTGAAATTTATCGGTGATGCCAAGGACTATCCATCAGCGGTCAAAAAACTAACATTTTTCGCTGTATCGGACCTTCAATTGTCTAAGATTTTGAAATGTATCAGCGATTCCAAGGACTATTCATCGAGTCTCTTCCCACTAAAACTCTAAAGTTTCAGCGATCCCAACAACAAGTTTCCTCTGGCACTCATCGGTGGCCATAAAAACTAACCCTTTCTGCTGTATCAGTGGCCATAACAACTAACCCTTTTTGCTGTATCAGCAGCTATAACAACTAACCCTTTTTGTTGTATCGGTAGTTTCAACAACTATAGTTTTCTGCAGTATCGACAATCGAATGCATTATTCATCGGGTGCTCAGTCCCTTAGGAAACCACAACGGTGGGTAGCGATCTCACAATAGGTTTCATGGACATTTATCGGCTATCAGATCTACTAACCATCGGGTGGATAGTGTCTTATACTACCGCAACAGCGGGAAACAAACTGATTGTGGGTTTCGTGGACCCTTCATCGGCTGTCGAAAGCACTAATCACTGCGGCATCGGTGGTTGAAGCCTCTATCCATCAGAAGGATAGTCCACTAGGCGGTCGTAATAGCGGATGCACAAACAACTAAATTTTTCTGATGTCGTTCATTGGTGACCAAAACACTTAATACTTCCAACCTCAGCTGCCGCATCAGTGGCTCCATCCTCTAAATTTCATCGATGGTTCCAAATAGGTGAGCTGACATTTTAGCTGTTCCGTTAACTAACTTTTGCTGATCGGCACTCCAATATTCTAAATTTTGTCGATCGCCGATGGGTTCCGCACTTAGATAAATTTTTGAAAAATTTCTTCTTTCCCATCCACATTGAAAATTTTCTTCTTTCCCATCTACGTCGGCACCTTCATCCTCTATATTTCTCTGAAGGCCGTGACGTTTCGGTGAATTCATCATCTAAGTTTCGCCGATCTGTTCCACTAAATTCCATCGATGTTTTGGCAATCCTTATCCATACGAAGCAGTCATTTTGGTGCTCCCATCGTCTAATCATCAGCGATCCCATCAGCTAACCTCTACTGATCGCCAATGGTCTCAACCCTTAAGTGAAATTTTGGGAAACAATTGCTTCCTTTTTCTCCGTGTTAGCGATCCCATCCGCTATTCCTTGCCGATGTTTCGGCGGCCTTCAAGGGATCTCCACTGATGTTTCGGCTGGTCGATCAACTAAATGTCGCCGATCCGTTAGCTAATTCTTGCTGAAATTCTCTTCTCCTCCAATGCTACCAGGGCCTGCATCGGAGGTCTATCCATCTAAGTTTTTCGATGGGCTGATGGCCTAACACTTACAAAAAAAATTGAAAGCCTTTCTGCCTATCCCTCATCGGGTGGTATTCAGCCTATACTTTCCGCTGTATCGGAGGATCTTCTCACTTAGTCCTTTGATGATCCGACGAGTTCGGCACTTGGAAAATTTTTGAAGTTTTTCTAATTTCTGATCTCTGCTGGGAAGAAGGAAACTTGCCTCTGCTAACTGGTTTCTCATGGTCTTCTGAGGCTCAATGCTGCAACGAAGGCTCTGTCACTGCCCCATGCTGCAACATAAGTTATGATACCACACTGTAATGTCCTCGACCCTCCGACCAGCGAAGAGGATGCTACTATACACCAAACATCCGGGAAACTAGCCCCATGAACATGTGCATTCATATAAAGTGAAGGTAAATTATTAAAACATTAAGCATACTAAAATGCATAATATACATATACTCAGCGGAAGCAAAACATACAATTTAGCATTCGCATGTTCATCAGAATTTATTGACAGTAAATATCATTGCAGAAATAGATTAGTCAAGAATACTTATCTTATAAGAACTTTCCCGCAATGAGCTATGTCGCTGCAATGTTCCACCCAACCATAGGCCAGAATGCTCCTTAATCTCTTAGCAATGTTGCCACCCCCAAGCGGGGCATGATTTCCCCAAGGAATAAGGAACTAGCAAGCTTACACATAGCCAAGGATAACAAACAGCCAAACCAACATAGTTGGGTTTCTCAGGCCATCCAGGAGCTAGGAAAGGCTAAATGATAAGCTGGTGAGCTCATTGAAGAGCTAATGACACCTACACTAGAACTAGCCTGACTTCTAGGACACCCACACACACCCAACACAAGGAAATCAGTCCTTTCTCTGCTACATAGTCCCTCAGGCCCTGACCTCCCTTCTAGTGCTATCTAGGGATTGTGGAGAAGAAATCCATCCCTCTAGCTCTATCTGTGTGGTTCCCAAACCCACCAGGTTTGTCAAGCAAATCAGGCCCTCATCACCACCGCAATACAGTTTGAAGACCAACCACTGCTTTCTTGCAGCCAAACCAGCACTTCACAACTTGGATAAGGGAAGAAAATCCATGAGTCATTCTTAGCCCTATCATGACCAAAATGACTCCACCATAACCTATAGCAGATACCACTCTGTAAAGGGATTCACAGTCAACAAAATGTGAATGATACCACATCCAATGATCAACAATGAAGTGTCTAGACAACTACACAGTCCGATCATGAACATAAAAAGGAGAACCGATTCTCTACATAGACAAGAGGAAGAACATGCACAGACCCCAATCGATGCGTGAAGGTGAGAAAAATTGGAGAGAGTGGACAGAACCATCGGGCATCCCAAACGGAGTGTGAGGAAAAAATACTCCTAGCACGTGCATGTGACTGAACCAGCTGATGGAGAGTGCATGGGGACAAGCCTGCCACCCACCACTACCCAGCATTAACTACCCTCAACTAACATAGGAGCTTAAGTGGTTGATCGACACATGGCTTTTCCCCATAAGTTCCAGGTTTAACAATCCCCCCCCTTATCCTTAGGAAATCATGCCCTTTTCATTATAGTTGCATCGACATAGCTGGTTCGAATTATTTTAATTAAAATCCATAGTTACATGATGCCACAACTTACTATGTGCCATATATGTTGATATACTATTGGCAACAATTCCAAATGCCAAAACATAACACGACCAAATCCATGGTGGGGCCTTTGCCTTTAGCTCCGCACCATGATTATTTACAATATATATGTATCATGTATATTTAATGCATCGAGGTCAAAACCGGGGTGTTACAAATAATTGAATCAAGCCTTTACACCAAGAAGAGATATAATATAGACAAATTTATTTGTAGTGAAATAATTGGTGAATATGTTTGCAATCTTCTCCTCTATAGGGAAGTGATGTAGAATGATGGCCTTACTATGCACTATTTCCCGAATGTACTACATGTGGACTTCAATGTGATTGGTCTGTTGCTTCTATATTGGATCATTGGATATCTTGATTGCACTTTGATTATCAAAAAAGAGGTATAATGAAGGATAAGTGTGAATTCCAAACTCTATCAGAATCCCATGTAGCCAAACTACCTGAATAACTGCATTCACGACCCCCCGATACTCTGCTTTGACTGAAGAGAGAGAAAGAGTTGCTTTATTTTTTCTTGATGAGGAGATTTGTCCAGATACCAACATGAACAAAAATCCTAATGTATATTTTTTGTCAAGGTGCATCCATAGAGTTGGGTTACAATTTTTTGCAAGGTAATTTTGGTAAAAACACAAAAAAGTACCTCGATCGCGATTTTAATAAACACTCGATCGAGGTTTACTTAAACCCTTGATCGAGATTTTTCTAAACCCTTGATCGAGGCTTTAAGAAACCTTGATCGAGCTATAGACCTCAATTGAGGTCCCTGTGCAAAAAAAATTATAAAAAAGGTGTTGGGGCGCACACCTTAATGGTCCCTAATTTTGGTAACTCTACGGTTTTTGTGGAAGTTTGTAAGCAGAGTTGCGACTCAAAATAGTCTTAGGGGTGTCAGGGGTGAGTAAAAATCTTCTTTTTGTAATAAACCCATGGTTTAAGGGTTTGGGGTGCCCATGGTTTAATCCCATGGTTTTGTAATAAGTGCACTATAAATAAGCACTCTTGTAAAGAAGTTAGTTTAGGCTTTTGATGTAAGATGAATTGATGCGAAGCTATGGCTTGATTGTAAGAAAGGTTAAGTCCCAACTGTGTGCGTGGATGACCTCTACAGCTGTGTGCGCAGAGGGGTTTTGGGTGATTAAGGAGATCTGCAGCTGTGTGCACAGATGCCTACAGCTGTGTGCGTGGCTTTGAGGACTTGAAGGGATCTGCAGCTGAGTGCGTAGATCAGAACTGCGGTTTTTGTAAAGAGTTGAATAAAACACAGTTTTGTGGACGTAACCCCTACACTGGGGGTGAACCATGTTATATCTTGTGTTGTGGTTTTTTTGTGTTGTTTCTGTTATGTTCTTTATGCATTGATAAGTAAATAACTGATAAGTAAGATCATTGCTAAATAATAACTTCACTGTGAATTCCCAGTTAAGGGTTAAGCAAGTAACTGTTGTTTATCTAATTGTGAATTTATATAAGTATAGTCGAAGCTCTGTAGTGTATGATTATAATTTGTTAAAGGCTAAAGGTACAGTAATATCCCTCTTCTTCTTGCAGAAACCTGATTTTGCGGCACCCCATAGCTGTTTCGGGTGAGACTGCAACATGTTCGCAGGTTGTTGCTGAAAGGGCCAACACTATGGGTCTTTTGTTGGTGCGAAGTTAATGGTATAAAACCCAGGTCTGCCCTATAGCCCAACAAATTGGTTCCGTTTCCGATTGAACTTAGTATCTGCTCAAGAGGGGTTTACGTCGTCCCTAGAGGGCTATGTTCTAGAGGCCCTCAATGCAAGAAATCGATGATTGGATTGAAAAGACTTACCTGAAATTTGCTGAGAAAGAGAACAAAGATACGCGTTGTAGTTCGGACGACTTTCTACAAAGGTATGTTTTTGCTGATATCTATGAAATTTTCTTTGGTAGTATCCACATAGAGTTGCACCAGTGGTTATCTAGGTTGACAGAGAGAAGGATGAACTTCCAAGAAGGTTAGTTTCCTAATTGGACCCCCGCAAGAATTAGTATATTGAAAAGGGTGAACAATGAGATATCTCGAGCTGTTGATTTCTAGACAACGTGAACCCTTGAATAATTTGTGACGGAGTTCGCCATTGACATAAGTACGTCCTTCAGTGAAGCCGAGTGAAAGTTTTCAAAAGGACCAAGGGGTAAGTATTTGGATTCATTTAGTTTGAGAATTAAAATGCTATTGGCTGAAAAAGGTATATTGCTCATTGAATCAGACTATTAGATTTAGTATTACTAACCTATGTTTGCAAGTGAAAGTACCTTCAACGAGCAAAGTGATTTTCTACGAAGTGGCAAAAGGTACAAGAGAAATTTTGAGTCCTATACCCTAGGTCAGAATACTGAGTCTAACCCTGTAAGTCCAGCATCCTCAGAGCCCGAAGAAACCCCTTCTATTGGAAACCCTCCGGTAACCCCACAACGCAGACCTGTTATCCCTGAGAACCCGTCGTAGTATTAAAGTAACCCTAGCCTGAGTATTCCTGTCGCAGGTCAGTCTACCCCAGTAAGTTCCTCCCCACCTGCTACTAGTCCCCCTCCAACCCCCCCTAGATCTACGATGGAACACATGAATGATGATATTAAACTCCTTGTTTTCAAAGGAACTGGATCAGAGGATATAGAACAGTTTTGGTTTTTATGTGAAGCAGTGTGGACTGCTAAGAACATCACGGATCAAGATACAAGAAGAGCACAACTAGTTACTTCCTTTAGAGACCGTTCTTTGACCTGGTTCATGAAGTTTTCCAGTACTCAGAACCATGTCTTGGCTGATATAAAAGTAGCAATGATAAAGGAATTTAAGAAGCCTAAATCAGAGTCGCAATGTATCATTGAACTAAAGGAAATTCAGCAGAGGCGAGGAGAATCAGTGTGGGACTTTAATCAGAGGTTCAAAGTTCTACTAGATCAAGTCAGTTTCACTATTGGACCAGCGCAGCATAAGGAATGGTTCATTGCAGATTTGTTACCGCATATCAGGACTCCACTCATGCAACAGAAGGTTGTTGATCAGCAAGAGGCCCTCGAAATTGTGATGAAGCTTGAAACCACTCCTGTCGAAGATAATTCTAGTATAGCCCAAATACAAGCGCAGTTGGCAACGACGGCTCTGGAGCTTCGTGACATGAAGAAAGGAAAGGATGTTCAAGAAGAGGTTTGGTGTACACGATGTCAGATAGAGGGTCATGACAAGGAATAGTGTCCTGCAGTAAGAAATTTCCTGAATTCTGGTGCACCAAACCCGTTCAACCCTAGTGTTCTATATTGTGAGATCTGTAGGACAACTGGCCAGCATCGACCTGAAGACTGCTTTTTTCTGTAGAGGTATGTGCAAGTCCCTAAGAACCCTTATTGTAAATTCTGTAAGTCAGTGGGACACAACAAATATGAGTGTCGCAGCTTTGACCTCATGAGAGAACGCACTTATGATGCTTATCGGGTACAAAATGATGGCCAAGGCAATGATGGATATGGTTACCGTGGTAGTATATCAGGTCACAGAACTTTTGGAGGTCGTGGTCATGGTGGTACAGCTGGCAGAGGACGAGGCTAGGTTGTGTGCTACAACTGTAACCAAGCAGGACATCTAGCTAGAGACTGTCTGAACCCAACTACGACATGTCGATATTGCAGAGTAGTCGACCATGTGATTGAGCAATGCCTGTAGCTGATAGCGAAGATTCAAGAAAGAAATAGTGCCCCTACTAAGAATATTCAGCTGATTGCTGTGGAGCAACGACCTGTCCTAGCCATTAATGTTGTTACCAGGAGCGGAGCTACGACGAAAGTGCAGAACAAGGAGAAACAGCCTGCCGAGGCTTAGGTTCGTAAGGCCCCAGAAAAAATCCCAGCATTTGATGTCGAAAGAGAAAAAGAGACATTTATGGAAGCCAAGAGAGACTTTGTTGACCCCAACACCTCAGTAGTACCTGTGCAACAACCTCAGCAGCAGTCGCAGCCGCAAGAAGCTTCGACAGATAAAGTAAGTACATTGTCCTCCTTTTTACATAGTTGTATGAAGCTCTTGAGAAATCAGAATGCTTTAAATGAGTTACAGAAAGTTATTGCTTCTTGCTAACCTCAGCAAAGTTCTGGTAAGGAAAAAAATGTTCATAGAGTCAGAAGAACTAGTAGGGAAATGAGATTGAATGCTCAGATAGGAGAATATGACATGGCTAATGTCATCTTGGACCTAGGATCAGAAGTAAATGTCTTAACTAAGCATACATGGGAACAAATGGGAAAACCTACTCTGGAATGGTCCCCTATACAGTTGAGATTAGCCAATCAACAGAAGATTGTACCCCTAGGAAGACTCCCTAGTGTATCAGTAGATATTGATGGAGTCAGTACCTTATCATATTTTGAGGTAATTGAAATAATTGATGACAGCAACCCCTATCCAGCACTACTAGGCATTGAATGGGTAATAGATAATGATGCAGTAATCAACCTGAAGTAGAGGTATATGACTTTCGAAGGGAAAGGACTGAGATTCATAGTCCCATTGGATCCTTCTCAAGGAGAGAGATACACAAAGCCAGTAAGAGATGAAGACCAGGATGTTTTGGACCATATCTACAACATCACAGCGAAGGAAGAAGATTATGTTGATCCTACTGCCGAAGGTATCATGGATTGGTAGTGTGACAGCTCCTGCATGACGGATTCAGATGACGGCCTCAAGAATTGGCAGAACAGACTGTATGAGCTACATGGACATCAATGTACAAGAATTACCAAGTCCCTCAGATGGCTTAGTTCACAAACCAGAGCCTTACCTATTTTTGATGGTTCGACAGAACCAGCAGAGTTTATTGTGCAATTCTCAGCACAGATACCAGACTCACAGAAAATGAAGACTTTGGATTCAGCATTCAGAACCACAGCAACCAGATGGTGGTACTGTCACAAAAAGTACATTCATAGTTGGGAAGCGTGCCAGAAGTCCCTTTGCCTAAGATTCAAGGACCAACCTTAGGAGGTGCAAAGTAGGTTTAATGGTACAACCAATCCTCAGGGACATTTGGAGCAATGCTACGAAGCATGGAAGCATGTACCTCATGAAGAATGGGTACATAGGTTTGTGCACACCTTGGAACCTATAGCAAAGAACTGGTATGCGGAGGTTGAGCTTCGCCATGGTACTGTAAGTTGGGATAATCTTGTTGATAGTTTTGTGCTGACATTTTCTATTAATGAGGTTTCTCTTTCTTTGGATGCAGCTGTTAGGTTGATCCATACTAAAGTATTTGATGATCAAGAAATAGCAGAATACCAACCTGATTGGAAGGAACAAGAAGCCAATGCAGTAGAATGTTATAACCTCGCAATTGACGAGGATGGCGATCCGCTCAACATTAACATTCTTGAGTCGGAAGGACACTGCAAAGTACATGGACCAGCAGTTGAAGCACCTGAAATGACTCAACCCCTGAAAACAGAAACCGTAAACATTGGGTCAGAAGAAAACCCTAAGTATGCTACCATTGGAGATTATTTGGATGACAAAATGGTAAGCAAGGTGACCCAACTTCTCCATGAATATCAGGATCTATTTCTGACGAAGTTCTTAGAGATGAAAGGTATCCTTGGTGATATAGGAGTGATAAAGATCCCTTTGAAACCTGATGCGAAGCCTGTGAAACAACGCCCTTATAGGCTGAACCCTAAGTATAAGGAAAAAGTATGAATGGAGCTGGATAAGATGTTTGCTGCAGGAATCATTGAGCCTGTTGAAGAGTCTGAATGGGTCAGTCCTATGGTGGTGCAAGAAAAGAAGACTAAGGGATAAATCAAAATATGTGTCGATCTGAGGAAGCTGAATGATGCCTGTTTGCATGATCCTTTCCCCACTCCCTTTACAGATGAAGTTTTATACAATGTTGGAGGTCAAGAAGTGTACTCTTTTACTAATGGATTTTCAGGTTACCATAAGATTAGAATTGCTCCAGAAGATTGACATAAGACAACCTTCGCTACAGAAATGGGATCCTTCCAATATACAGTTATGCCCTTTGGATTGAATAATGCACCTGCCATGTTTTCTAAAGTAGTCATCTCTGCTTTTAAGGAATTCATACATAAATTATTAGAAGTTTATTTTGATGATTAGACTATCTTCGGGTTATTAAAAGACCACATAGCTAGTTTAAGACTTATGCTAGACAAATATAGACAGCATCATATTTCCTTGAACTTGGAAAAGTGTATCTTCTGTGCCCCTTTTGGAATTATGCTAGGTCACATTGTATGTAAGAAAGGATTAATGATGAATCCTGCGAAGATAGCCATTATTGTGAACCTGCCACCTCCAAAGTCTATTAAACAACTGTGCACTACGCTTGGTCATACTGGATATTACAGGAAATTCATTAAAGGATATGCTCAGATAACAGCCCCTATGGAAAAGAAATTGAGGAAAGATATTAGGTTTGAATGGACACCTGAGTGTCAAGCAAGCTTGGATATTTTGAAGGAAAAGATGGTAACTTCCCCTATCTTAGTATTCCCTTACTGAAATAAGGAGTTTCATGTGCATGTCGATGCATCCTCCATTGCTCTGGGTATAGTATTGGCTCAGTCAGGTGAAGGTAATATTGATCACCCTATTTCTTTTGCAAGTAGAAAACTGTCCACAGTAGAAAAAAATTATACTACTACAGAACGAGAAGGTTTAGCTATGGTTTATGCATTGCAGAAGTTTCGACATTATCTGTTAGGATCTCATTTTAAGATGTTCACTGACCACTCTGCTTTGAAGTATTTGGTTAACAAGCTTGTGCTAGGTGGAAGGATATGCAGATGGTTGATTCTATTTTAGGAATATGACTTTGAGATCATAGTCAAACCTGGAAGACTGAACCTAGGCCCTGACCACTTGTTGAGGCTCGAGTCAGGAGAATAGCCCATTAGTTTGGATGAAAGTCTTCCTGATGCCCAGTTGTTTTCCATCCAAGTGGTTGATGATTATTTCTAGGATATTGTTCAGTATTTGTCTACAGGTTTTGCACCTGCCGAAATGACAATGCAGCAGAAGAAACAGCTGGTGGTTAGAGCAGCCGACTTTACCTTAATAGTAGGACAGCTATACAAGATGGGACCAGATGAAATACTGCGCAGATGCATCCTGGAGCATGAAAATCCATTAATTTTGGTTGAGGCACACTCTGGTGTAGCAGGAGGTCATTACACCGGGAAAGCTACAACACAGAAGATTCTGATAGCCGGGTTTTGGTGGCCCACAATTCATAAGGATGCAAGAGAATATTGCCATAGATGCAACATCTGTCAGAGGATAGGTAAACCATCCAGGAGGGACGAGATGCCTCTAGTTACATAGGTAACTTTACAAGACTTTGACAAGTGGGCTATTGATTTTGTTGGACCTATCAATCCCCCTGCGAAGAAATACGGAGTAAGATACATCATTACAGCAACTGACTACCTTACTCATTGGGCCGAAGCTCAACCAGTCAAGACCTGTCGTGCTGTTACAGCCACGAAGTTTATCTTCGATAACATCTTGTCAAGATTTGGGTGTCCTAGAATTCTTATGAGTGATCAAGGATCACATTTCTTAAATAAGACTATTGAAGTATTGACTGAATAATTTCAAGTATATTATTAGAAGAGTACTGCCTATCAACCTCGAGCAAATGGAATTGTCGAAGCCTTTAACAAGATCCTTGAACATGCTATGACAAAGGTTTGCAATGCTAATAGAAATGATTGGGATCTTAGAATTCCAACAGTATTATGGGCTTATAGAACCACCTGCAAGAAGTTGACAGACCATACACCTTTTAGGTTGGTTTATGGACAAGAAGTAATCATTCCCATGGATTAAATTTTTCCTAGCCTCAGAATATCTACTTTCACAGAGATGGATGACCCTGATATGATGAAAGAAAGGATGGAAAAGATACTAGAACTTGAAGAGGACAGATTCATTGCAGGGTTCCAGCAGCAAGTACAAAAAGCTAGAGAAAAAGCATGGCATGATAGACACATTAAGAAGAAGCAGTTCCAGAATGGTGATCTTGTGCTTTTATATGATAGTAAATTCATGAAATTCCCAGGGAAATTCAAGACACATTGGAAAGGACCATACATAGTACAGAGAGTTACTGATGGTGGTGCAGTCCAGTTAGCTAAATTGAATGGAGAAATTTTACCTTCCATGGTGAATGGAAGTAGGTTAAAGAAGTACAGGGACAAACCGGGACCCCTTAATCAGAAGTAACAACAAGAAGGACAGTCTAAGTACCAAGAACAATTGGAATTGGGTACTAGACTATAATGAAGCTGTTCTCAAAGCTACGAAGTGTTGAAGACTGTCAAAGTCTGAAGGTTGAAGTTTGGTTGCTGTGTAGGTCAGGATGGGTCAAAGGTGAATATTATGTCGAGGGTACTCATTGAGGCGAAGCTGAAGTTAGTGGTTATGTCGAAGAAGAAAGGCGTGTCACAGCCTAAAATGTGACTGACGGGAAAAACTCAACTTGGCATCATCGGCACGTGAACTGCCTATCATGATGAGATTTTGGGAAAATCTAGCATCGTGTGGACCATATTTACCACCATTCCATCAGATTTGGCGTCATTAATGCACCATGATGATAGATTTTGTTGCGGGATTCTATAAGAAGCTACATCGGCCTCCGACTCCTACATCATGCACTTATTTGAGTTTACAGTTAGCACCATGTCGAATGATCGCGAAGTCCAGGAATTGTTACGAGAGTTCAGGGAGAGAGGTCTACAGAACCTTATGAGCAATATTCCTTGTGAGGAGGCATCTCTAGCACCAAAGCAGCCAATGCTGATACGATCAACCAGAAAGAAATTTAAGGTAGAAGTTCGCTCTAAGTGGAACGAAGAAAGGCACAACCCCTCAGGAAAGACTCAGGAGGATCCCGAAGAATGGAGGCATGTTGTTTGTCTTATGCAAAATTACAGTGGCATGCAAACACAGGGGCACTGCCTGTTAAGGACCCAAAGTTTTGGATGGTCAAATGTTTGATAGGACATGAACGGGAGGTAGTTCGAAGGATAGGGTCGTTGATAGAAGGCCCAATGACCCCCATGACCACTATAAATATGACGGAGGCAGACAGCAGCATAAGCGATGGTTGTATTCTACTAAGGATGAAAGGATGAAGGATCAAGCAAGCCGCGGCCGTGGTAGCAGTAGCAGAAGGGATGATGATGCAGCCATAGCAAGTCATTTTCTATCTTTGCCAACAAGATTCTCCCACCAGAAAAGCAATAGAGTGTCCCAGGACGAGACACTGGTGAGTCTTAGGGGCCTGTTGGGGCACGCACCTTAACAGTCCCTAATTTTGGTAACTCCATGGTTTTTGTGGAAGTTTGTAAGCGGAGTTGCAACTCAAAATAGTCTTAGGGGTGTCAGGGGTGAGTAAAAACCTTCTTTTTGTAATAAACCCATGGTTTAAGTCCAGGGTTTAGGGTTCGGGGTGCCCATGGTTTAAGCCCATCATTTTGTAATAAGTGCACTATAAATAAGCACTCTTGTAAAGAAGTCAGTTTAGGATTTTGATGTAAGATGAATTGATGCGAAGCTAAGGCTTGATTGTAAGAAAGGTTAAGTCCCAGCTTTGTGCATGGATGACCTCTGCAGCTGTGTGCGCAGAGGGTTTTTGGGTTATTAAGGAGATCTGCAGCTGTGTGCGCAGAGGCTTGCAACTGTGTGCGAAGCTTTGAGGACTTGAAGGGATCTGCAGCTGAGTGCGCAGATCAGAACTGTGGTTTTGTAAAGAGTTGAATAAAACACAGTTATGTGGACATAACCCATACACTGGGGGTGAACCATGTTATATCTTGTGTTGTGGTTCTTTTGTGTTGTTTCTGTTATGTTCTTTATGCATTGATAAGTAAATAACTGATAAGTAAGATCACTGCTAAATAATAACTTCGTTGTGAATTCCCAGTTAAGGGTTAAGCGAGTAACTATTGTTTATCTAATTACGAAGTTATATAAATATAGTCGAAGCTCTGTAGTGTATGATTATAATTTTTTAAAGGCTAAAGGTATAGTAATATCCATCTTCTGCTTGTAGAAACCTGATTCTGCGGCACCCCATAGCTGTTTCGGGTGAGACTGCAACCTGTTCGCAGGTTGTTGCCGAAAGGGACAACACTGTGGGTCTTTTGTTGGTGCGAAGTTAATGGTATAAAACTCGGGTCTGCCCTATAGCCCAACAAAAGTTCGTGGGGACCTGCAGCCTCTTTTTGGAATTTTATCCACACAGGTACCTCAACCAAGTTGTTTCCCAACCCATGGACCTTGACTGAGTTACAACACAAGCCACAAACAACCAAACCACAACCTACATTTCACCATGATGTCGGAGCAGAGAGGTAACATCCTAAACTAGTTTTTTGAAATTAAATCGAATTTTACATTTTTTTTTAAGTTCTAAAATTTTGGTTAAAATTACAAAAAAATCATTGTTATACATGTTTTTAGGTTTTTTTTTTTTTATAAATGTGTTTGAAATGTGTGTCGACAAGCAAAAATGCTATCGTATTTTTATAAAATTGTGATTTAATTTTGTTATTTATTTAAAATTTAATTTTTTGTTTTATATATATTTTGTCAACTAGTAGCATTTATGTTGTCGGTTTAATTTTTAAATGTGTGTCGAGCAAGACGAAATGATGCCCAAGATTTTTCAATCCTCTGAGAATACATGGAGGATTGAAAAAAATCCATAATACATGAAGTAAACAAAACCTATATGAACTATAGAGACAAATAATCAATCCTAGACCCAAGACAAATCATTAATTTTTTATAAAATTTTAATTTAAATTTGTTAAATTTAAACATTAAATTTATATTTTTTATAAATATTTATATCAACCGTCAACTTTTATGCTCTCGTTTTAATTTTTAAATGTGTGTCGGGCAAGCAGAAATGCTGCCCAATTTTTTTCAATCCTTTGAGAATACAGGGAGGATTGGGAAAAATCCAAACCCTAGACGGGAGACAATCATGAACCTTAAACCGACGGAAGGATTTATCTAAACAACCCATATATTTTTATTTAAATATTTTGATATATATTAAAATTTAAATATTTAAAATATATATATACATTTTTAAATATTTAAAAATTTAAGTATTGTAAAATTATATTATATTAATTAATATGATTAGTTAATTTGTGTATATGAATATGGTACATAGTGTGTGTTTGCTCCTTAGTGCTCACTGCACCCCATCTTCTACATTCATCCCACACTCTATAAGTGCAGGTCTCCTATCCCATAATATTTATTGCTAGATGCAAGAATCACATAGGGATTGAGCCTATAGTGTTTCGTTGGCCCAAACTCCTATCACTAAGCATGACCTACAAATAGTAAGGTGGAATTCGCTTTCCTAAAAGTGGAAAAAATCATTATCCAAGCACAACACATGTTAATCGAGGTGTAGTTTTTAAATCAAGACAACAATTTGAACTACTTTTTGAAGACTTGGTATAATTGTCCAACCTTTTCCATTCTCCAACCATTATTATTTCGATAATGGAATCAAATCACTTTTATGATGATAAAGTGTCCAAAACTAATAAACTAAATAAAAATCGATACTATAGAGGAATACAATAAAGTAAAATCATAAAAACACCCCTTTCACTTGTTCATTTAAATCTAACAAATAATGTTAGGATTTTTTACTTTTTCTTATTTTTCATGAAAAAATGAGTGTTCATTATTAATGTCCACCACATAGTTGTCACAATAGTTTCACAGTGATCCAAACGATGGAACATAGACAAAACATGTGAGTATTTTGAAAACACTTAATAGTCCACTGGCCAAGTTGGAATAGGCCTTGGGATCCAAAATGATTAGATGTTGGGAGATGATCAAGAAGGGTTCTCTATCCCACGGTCATTTTTCTTCATTCGAGTGACATACGAAAGGTGTAGGTTTTGAGAAATGGGAATTGACCTTAAGGAAAAAATATAGTCACCCAAAAATAAAGGTGTTAAACCCTAATGTGGATTCTTGAGCTCAAGCACCACCAATGACATCTAAAACTCAAACTATTCTCTATACCTTCGCAATCCCCCACTAGGGTGTCTTTGAATAACGATAGGGATATTGGTGCCATTAAGCTTTTTGTGCATTTTGGAAATGCATAATTACTTTATGCATTTTGGATAGCTCTCAAATCCTTGATCATGCTTATGGTAGGGAAAGAAAAATCTCAATCTCTTCGCAACGTGTTGGCTAAATATGATTAAACATATGGTACTTCGTATAAAATGTAAGATTTCAATTTCACAAATTATTATTTATTTTATTTATGGAAAGCATTTTCACTTTTTGTATATTACTTTATACTGTTTGTTTCTATATATCATTAAGATAAGATTCACTAAATAGTTGGTCAAACTCAACATTTATTGGATCACCATAATAAAATGAAAACTTTGAAATACCTTTCCCAAAATTTTGTTTCCCTACTTGGAATAATGTTTAATTCCCTCATTGAAAACAAAAATTCTTACATCAACCCGAAGCTTTGAGTTGTAGTGCACTAGATTTTACCATAATTTTTAGATCACATTTCGGTGTGAAATGGAGATGTATCCATCCACATTCTCTTATTATTATTATTTTAAAAGGGAATTTTCTTTACTTTAGACAAATCCACTTAGTAATTAAAGTAACCCAAAAAATATCACATACTAACACGTGTTCCATTCCAACCATCCGTGTTTCCGCAAATGCATAACATAGGGTTAGTAAATGCTTAAACTGCGACATTGCAAGGAGTGCCTTAACAATGCACTCCATATCCAAGTGATCTACACCCATGGAGAAAAATGTTGTAAATATAAATTTATCTATTTAAAACTAATTTCCAAACATAACTAAAGTAATCAACTAAATGAAGTGTCAATTTGAAGACAGTTACTCTTGACATACAAATTGAAACTCAAAAGGTAGGAGCCTTGCAATGAATCAATTTGTAAAAGTTGTGGTCCAACCAAATTGGTTGATGAACATCACTTCCTTTTAACATTGGATACCCACAAAAAATAAGCAAATGAGGAAGAAAATAGATCTAGTGCATTTTTATTACAAATTCCATAATGTATTAGAAAAAACTTTGGGCACAATAATTATTATTCCATCTTCATCTCTCTGTTCCAATGTGAACTTCCTACACTCATATAAATTAATCTCCGTCTCTCTGTTCCAGTGTGAAATTCCTAGACTCATATAGATTAAATTATGGAGAGGTAAATGATTGTATTATTTTCACATTTCTTAAAATATATAAAATAAAATAAAAACAAATCGTTTACTCTTCATGTTCGCAGTGATTGACATGAAGTGCAAGTGCAAAGTTATGGTTTTATTGATATGCCTTGGTCATTTTATCATTTTTATTGACAAATAGATCCATAGTGATCTCATTTGACATTTGAAATTTTATTTTTAATTTATATCCTACTGAGTACATGATCTATGTACTTCAATCAAAAGCTATAAGGTATTAATATGAAAGTATCTACAACTTTTGATTATTTAAATAAGTTGATTACCTCCAAATTTATTCTTAGAAATATATAATTAAAGAGTTAATTTACTAAAATTTATTTTTCATTTGTACAATTTGTAAATAATATCTTGTTGTAGCTCATATCTTTACTTGGCATATGAATCTAGTTTTGAAAATATCTACCCGGAGAATTAATACAATTAATTATTATTCATTTCTATAATTTGTAAAGACTATGTGTTAACACTCTATTTTTAACAGTCTAATTATGAGCTTGACAGAAGTTAGAGGAGGACATTGGATGCGCTGAAGGAATTAAAAGGGATTCATAATCAAAGGCTGAGATTGATCGGACGGCAAATCAACGGCATCAAAACATTTCGTACAGCGAACATGCCTGAGCAAAGCCACTTTTCCAGATTGCAAAACAGTTAAAGGTCGGAAGTATTCGATGGTGGAGATGAGATTAGAATCAGATCCACGGTCCCAGCCAATTTTGCAAGCCAAACTTGTGTGGATAACGTCTTGATTCCAAATCGTGAAAATTGGTACCGGCTGCGAATATCAACAGTCATGGCAAAGAAGGAAAGAGATCTACAGTTGTGGTCTATTTTGTAATGCAAACTAGCAAGGTTGAAGACCGGGATTTCGCATGACAAAAATTAGTAGGGCCCACTCAGATCGATGGCTACATGAAGAGGTCAATTGCGATCGACGGTAGAGAGCAAGCCTTGGTCTAAAACTGCTCATTGGATCCAGAGAAGAAAGTTGGTGGAAGAAATGATGGAATGTGGATAGTGGGCATAAAATATTCCTCAAATCAAGACGGCTAAGGATACTTCCAGCGTATAGGCTTCACATCAAGTGTGGATATGATAGTGGAGGAGACATTCACACGTGTAATCTACGTCCTTGTAGATTGGTCGATTCCCCGATGCCATTTGTAGCATGCACACAGGTGAAATCATTCCTGTTGCAGAGTCATGTTACATAAAGATAAGCATCTTTTTGTGTGAGTTGGCCTGCGAAAGTAAGAAAAGTAACCGGCGAATCCACTACTCACATGGGGAAAATCCAACACAAAGAGGGAGACCATTCCATTTCCTACATCACAAGAGTGAGGAAACATGGGAGTGGCCACTTCATGAACTTTGTAGCATGGATTAGCTGTACAAGGTGGCGTCCAAGAAATACTTCCCACAGTAGAAGGTAAGGCACCATGGCCAATAAAACTATGTGACTAGATCCCCAGCAGGTAAAGGATCACTCTGGTCATGCCCTCACACATGTTGATACCAAAAACACTCGATGAAAGAATGTGCGGGGGTATTGACCAGTCATTGAAAACGTTAGTCTCGAAAACTTATATATCTGCCCTCGAAACGCTGGAGATAAGCTAACATAGTTCTAGAGCCCAAGTTTCCACTTTGTCAAGAATCCATTGAAACTCAAAGAGTTGGCGATGGCAATCTGGTTCGAGAAGCTTATCCGTCTGGGTGTGTTGATGGTTGGTGAGAAAAATTCCACACTTGCCCTTCACCTTGGTATTTCATGCCAAGAATGACACCAGCCATCTGAGCCCAGACGTGATACCTGCACCTCCAATGACGCGGGGCTTGGACACTTACTCCCCATAAGTGTTGTTTCAGGAACCTCTAATACCATCACTACCACCAAGGCCTCCATAGAAAGAGACAGTCCTTGACTGCTCCCTGTATAAGCATTTGTTCGAATGGGAGCATCAGGGGTCTAAAGCCCACACAGCCATGTTTGTGAAGTCCACTTTCCAAGGGTGATGGGGCTGGTGTATATATGCTACCCATAATTTTTTGTGGGAGATCCCACCCTGCTGGATATGAGAAGCATAAGAATGACAAGCCACCTCACTGGCTTGCCTCAACTGAGAGCATTGTGGCCCTTCTTCTAGACCCCACAGCTAACAATGTTACCCGGAGAAGAATGAGGTGGTGGATGAGGTTGACTAGGGGAAAGATATAAAGTACCTTGCTAGTGTGTGCCCATGCGGAAAGCTGCATTTGAAACACGATGGAAACACACACTTCAGATCGAGAAGGAGGCGTCATACTCATTATCCATAATAACGACCAAGCGCGTCAAGCTGTCACTCGGGCCGAATGCACTCACTAGCTCCAAATGTTTGTTTATATTTGTAAAACATGGCGATAGTTCCACCCTCTATACTGCTAATGCATGAATGTGACTGCAAACAGTTTTTAGGTTCGTGTTAGCTTGAATATTTCACCTCCTACGGACAGTAAGGTGTTCCACTGGTCAGAATGGTTCAGATCCAGAACAATAGAGGACAGAGGTTGAAGACTCTCCCTAGACGTCGTAGGTACCTAGAATGTAATGCTTTGATCGTTACCCTATGTACCTACAATAAGATTCAACATGCAAATAGATCAAGGAAGCCAGAATATAAACTACTGATCTATGTTAGTGATTAAGGAATCTAACAACATACATGTGAAATCGAACAACAACAATATAAGTGGGATAGAAATCAACTTGAATTAATATAGAAATATGAAGAAGTTTACAACCAATCCTTAGTGTTGACATGCATCTCCATGAAACCAAGCATTCTCATCCCTGTAAACTCTGACTCTAGCTCTCTCTATGCTCTCCAATGGTATGGACCAAGTGATGAATCCAATAGCATAACAATACCTTAAGAGTTCTCCCTCTCAACCATGGCCATAAGCTTGTATTTATAATGCTTAATGGATAGGGATGGTTGAGAGATAAGTGGGTGAGGTGGCCTCTAAGATCCTAGGATTAGGGATCTCAATCTCTAATAACCCAAAATAGTAGGGATAAGGGAGGACACGAGGCTTATCATCTAGAAGCCTTGAGAAACTTCTCTTTTTCCCTTTTTACCCAGGGTACCGCGTTTCTCCTTCAATGATAGAGCAGTTCTGATAAGAAACGCTTATGGACTAAGGGCCATAAGTGGTGGCACCACTTGTGGATAACAAGCGTAGATGGTGCGAACAAGGTACCACTCTTGGCTAACAAGGTAAGCGTGGTGCTAGGAATTTTCATGAAATATTGACATTTAGTATGGGTTTCCACTCCAAGTGTTGTTATTTAGGGCAAGTAGGTATGTCAAATGTCTTATCACATGATGGTGACAGGATTTTGGTATAACAGGATGCCCCCCAAAGCATGAGTCTTAGAGAGATATGATAAATGAGAGCTTTAAGAGAACAAGTCGTCGCCATGAGATGAAAATGTTGGCTCGATCGGAGCATGTTGTCAAGTAGGCATCTGTAGTACATCAGTATGTTGACTCATAGACACTAGTAACCAAACTCATGGTTTCATACCAATACAAGGCAGATCCATGAGAGGAATAAACAAGCATGGATACTATACTACAGCGTAGATTATTGTGATAGAGGACTCAAAATTGGACATAGCTACCAGACATACAATGTAGATCTATGTCATATAGATGCAAATTTGAGCATATCCAGGACCATACAAATGTGGATCCATGCTATACATACAAAACTCCATCACAACCTAGGGAAAAGCGATGAGTTCTTTTAAACAACTACCCAAGCTCTTCATCTCGTCTTCAACAAAGTATGATTCTATCCATGTGATTACAATGATCTGAATTCGAACATGGTAGAAACCACTCGATTACCGGTCAATGATGTGAACCATTAACAAGTGTGAGGGAGATCACCATTAATGTCAATGATTCCCAAGGTAATCTAGTACAATCTACTAAGTGTGAATAGGTGTCCCGATGTCGAACACCCAGTCGATTCTCTTGATCAAAGGTCAATGATGTGAACCTATGTCGAGAGCAAGAGAATATATCATTAAGGAATACAGATCTCAAGGTACTAAATATTGTTTCTAAGACTATTTCCCAGATAATGAGATGATGTCGACGGGAATAGTCTCGTCTAAGGAGGGCCATGATGAGTCCCACATCGACGACACAAAACTTGGAACATAGTTTTGGAATGATGTGAATGTAGTAAATATATGACTGACTCAAAGATACTAACACAAATACTGTGTAGACTGCAGAGGTAAAAATTCTTCAAATCCCATTCGAACATCGGGCGGCACGACAAAAAGACTTGGCATCATGACTATATGGGACAGACACATAATGCAATAGTGGAAAATGCATTATTTTGAGAGACTCAAAGGAGTGACATGACTCATGAAAGTGGATCGTCACAGAGATCAGCTGAATACCCAATTGACTGACATGATTGTGCAGACAAGTGCCATGTTTCAAAGGTAACGACAAACAACTGCCATTATTTGCAAAAATGATTCCCTTCCCATTTCCCCCATCATGATCGATGAGTGCCTCTTTTCAGTTTTATGAGTTCAAAGAGGGTAACAAGCACTCAATATAGCTTGTCGGAGGACAAGTCCAAGCTCATATGTTTTACAAACCTGAGAGAGGAGGGGTTTGTTCCCAAAATGGGTCTCTCAATGTTTAATTTAACGAGTCCACTGAAAGAAAACTCGGTATCATTCATGTTTAGAGAGTCTGAACGAATATGGAAGAAGACTCCAAAGGGGTCCTTTTTTGTATGATTTAGTCTCTGAGTCCTGAAAAAGTATAAAATCATACCTTAGAGAACTCTTCCAGTCATGATTGGCTGGAGTGTTCCTTTTTCATAAATACTCCTATCTGAACCAGAAAAGAGATAACCTACTGTCAAACGGATGACTCTTCAAATACTTTAATGAGCGTGAAGAAGACAAGATCGCTCAATGATATTTTCATATTTAGGGAGCCTGAAAAGAGTTTAAGGATAAATCCATTAACCTTTTTCATGTTTGAATCCAGAGCACGAAAAAGTGACAAACTAAGCTCAAACCACTTTTCATGTTTTAACCAGAGCATGAAAAATGAAAAGTAAGTTCAACACCATCTTATTGTTCTTAACGAGCTCAAAGATTAGTTGAAAGAATGCTCAAGGATTGGTTTCATTTTTATGCAAGCTTGAAACCAATAGGTAAACTTATGCTTGAAAAATCCCATTAACATGATATACAGAGGTTGGAATCTTTCCCCCAGCATGATTGCTAGCGAAGCTTACCCCTAGCATGTTTGCTAGGGGCTTCACATGCCTCCCAAGCTTCATTTCATCTGATGATTATTCTTCCATACCCAACCTAAAAGCCTAGTTACTAATGTGAAAATGTTCACCATGGGGTAGGAAGAATGAGAATCATGTAGGAGAAAAGAAGGTTCAAGTTCTAGCACTAAAGGGAGGACTCGAATCAAGCGAAGGGGATCTGTTTCATTTTTACACAAGCTTGAAATAGAAGGGAACTATGCTTGGAACATGGTTTCATTTTTATGTAAGCTTGAAATCAAAAGGTAAACTATGCTTGAGGAAACCTACTTCGTTCTTTAAAGAGCTTGAAATACAAAATGAACTTATGCTCAAGAATGATTTCATTTTTATGCAAGCTTGAAAACAAAAGGTAAACTATGCTTGAGGAGATCCATTTCATTTTTTAACGAGCTTGACATAGAATGGGAACTTTGCTAAGGAAAACTGACATGATGGTCAGAACCTAACATGATGGTCAGGTGCTATTTCATTTTTTAATGATCTTGGCATAAAATGGGAACTTTTCTCAAGAATGATTTCATTTTTATGCAAGCTTGAAACCAAAAGGTGAACTATGCTTGAGGAGTGGTTTTATTTTTTAACGAGATTTAAACCAAAAGTAAACTAGGCTCTCAAACCTGGTCCTACCAACATGACATCCATAGGTTGGTAGGTTGCCCCCATTTCATAAAATCCAGTGGCTTATCTCCATTATGATGTCCATATACTAGAGCTATGCCCCCCATTTTACCTATTGGGAAGAATCTAATTAGAAGGGGGAAGAGCCATAAGAACATGTGGCACATTCAGGGTATTCTGATTACTAGGAGCAATGCGATGGTCAAGTGTAACAAAATAAAGCTGATCAATGGTCACAATATTCTCATCATGGGGAAAATGCATAACTCTAAAGAGTGTGGACACAACAGCCTTCATGGCATAAACATAATCACGTCCAAGGAGAATATTAAAATCTAAAGGACCTTAGACCACCATAACATCAATACAAACAGTTTTCCCTCCTAATATAATAGGAAAATAAGAAAGGGTCCCTAAACATGCAGTAGGCCTACGATTAAAAGCCAATATCTGAGCGGTGGCTGGCACAAGTTGAGGAGAACCTAAATCTTTCCAAGTAGTTGAGGATATAATACTAACAGAAGCCCCTTCGTCAACAATAGTGTGAAGTATCTACGTAGAAGTAACATTCACAACTATCTAGAAAGGAACACTTGAATTAATATGAGACCATGTTAGGTTACTCCAGTCAAAGGAAATAACCTCACTACTCGGAGAGGGTTCTATCAAAATAGACAAAATTTCCTCTTGTCGAGAACAATCAGAACGAAGCATAAAAAAATCGATAGGTTTTGGTTCATGTTCTACTGGAAGAGAAGAACAAGATGAAGATTTGGTCAAAGAGACTGCTTCAGTCTTAACGCTCTCTGATGAAAGAGTGGGATTGGGTGTAAATGACACCGACTCGACCACTTTAACTTCACTCTCCAAAGGAAGAGTGGGATCAACCACGGATAAATCCGAATCGAGCACTTGGTCAACCAGTGGGGGATCGAGGGATAACTTACTATCACTTGTTGGAATCACCTGTTGATGATAAGTAATATTTTCCAACCAACGCGAAGCTTCATCATTGCTTGGACAAATAAAAGTGTGATGCATAGCCTTGCATATCAAACAAGGATACAAGAATTTACCCTTACGACCTTTTACCAATGGGTCACTGGTTGAGGGAGTATCGTCAACATGATGATCATAGGTTGATGACAAAAACAGTTTGGATCTTTTAGACCACTCTTCTTGTACACAGGAGAGACTGAAACACTCCTTAAGGAGGTGGTTCCCCTTGCAAATCTTACAAGGGAACTTGGGTTTTATGGGCATTCTCTTAGAATGGGCACCATCAAGAGTAGATGGTTGTTGATTTTTCTCTTTCTTATCCTTCTTCTTTTTACTCTTCTCTTCTTCTTCTTATCCACATGACTACTAACCATAGAGCTTTGGTCAAGTGAAAAAGAAGAAAGGGGTGGAACAACAACCGACGAAGGAGAGGGATTAGGTTGAGGTCGATCCTCTCCCGGAGGAGAGGTGACATTTGAGACATTAGGTGTAACAGGAATTACCAAATTAAAAAGCCAGACTAGTAATCCTATAGTTAATCCAGGAATATTTAGAGTGGCAATAAAGGGAGGACCAATACCTTCACTTGGAGGGAATACAAAAGGTACACCTTGGAAAGGGACCTCTTGAGTGGTAGTCCTAGATTGGGACGCCATCTCTAAACTCTCTAATAACCCCCTAACTACCACGCATAAGCAAGTACTACTCAAACTAAAAGCAACAAGCAAACATGTGAAAGGAGTGGATAAGGTTCAGGAACCTTGGAGGATAGGCCAAAAGGATAACTCAGATGGTTTGAGGATTCCGAAAAGGGTCTCCCGATATATGCAAGGTACGTGGGAGCTCAAATTAGTAGTAGTGCTGTCTAATGCATAACCATTCACAAGGGGCATTCCTATATACAATAGAGTACGTGAAGTACCTTTCTATATACCTTAAGGGTACATGAAAGTTTGTTTTATATACCAACGATACGTGGAAGAACTGCGCGAGTCCCGGGCTGTAATGTGGACAAGTAACAATAGCTCCTACATTTAACGATGCTTGAACATATCTCTAACTTATCACTCAAATTGCTATGAAAACTTTAGCCTAGTACTACCGTTAATTTTATCTTGTGTGTTTAGGTGGAACCATGGAGTGAAAACTTGAAATTAAAGAAGATGCACACTGATCTATATGATAGTGTAAGTTTTCCTCTTCAATGAAATTCTACCTAAGAGAGGGAGAGAGATTTACATTTCTTCCACAAACGCACACCCAAATGCAAATGCAATTCTATCTTTTCAAACTAAAAGTGAAATATCAATGCAGCCCAAACAATCTTCAAAGCAAATAAGAAAGATATCTAGAGAACATATAACATAAATAAAAATGTTTCCTATCTTTTCATGCTTGAAAATGACACATAAAAAATAAATGGAAAGATGATTTCACTAACGTTTCCAAACAAATTAACTATAATGCACGCAAATCTGAAAATATATGTTTCTTCTCAATGAAAGTAAGATCTAGAATTTCAAACAATCATGCACAAAACAAGAAGAAAATCATTCAACAAGCTTGTGAATAAAGCAAAAGAGAGAGAAAACTAAAACTTCTCTTTGAAACAGATAAGGAAACAAAGAACCAATCTTTCCTACCAAGCACTAAAAAAATCAGCATGCGGAAGGAAACAAAAATCACCCCAAGCAAAGAAAGACTCAAAACAACATGGATCACTCATGCATTCCAAGTCCAAAACAAACCAAAGCCTACACATGAAAATGAAATGTATATTTCCAATTCCAATGAATAATATCTACAGAAAAGAGCAAGAGGTTTCAAGCAAATAAAATAATGTAAAATATAATGCAAGAAACACAAACTCTCTTTGAATGCAGAAAGAATATAACACTCAAAGCGATTGCAGAATATACAATTCAAAATTAAACTTCATTTTCATCAAAAAGTAAGCCAAAAACACACAAAAATCAAAATACAAAGTCTGGAACAGGGCCTACCTGGCACCGCGTAGATGAAGTTGCTGACAGGCGGTTTTGAGGCAGAACCGCTCCTTGCTCACTAGATTCAGGTGGTGGCACCGTGTATTGCTAACTAGACTCAGGCAGTGGCACCACTCCTTGCCAATAAGCTTCAACATGCAAACACATCAAGGTGGATAGAATATAATCTACTTATCTATGTTAGTGACTAAGGAATCTAACAACATACATGTGAAATTGAATAACAACAATATATGTGGGATAGAAATCAACTTGCATTAATATAGAAATATGAACTCCGACTCTAGCTCTCTCTATGCTCTCTAATGGTATGGACCAAGTGATCAATCCAACAACATAACAATATCTTAATAGTTCTCCCCTTCAACCATGGCCATAATCTTGTATTTATAAGGCTTAATGGATAGGGATGGTTGATAGATAAGTGGGTGAGGTTGCCTCTAAGATCCTAGGATGAGGGATCTCGAGCTCAACTAATCCACAACAGTAGGGATAAGGGAGGACATGAGGCTTATCATCTAGAAGCCTCGAGAAACTTCTCTTTTTCCCTTTTTACCTAGGGTACTGCATTTCTCCTTCAATGACAGAGCGGTTCTGGTAAGAAACACTTATGGACTAAGGGCCATAAGCAGTGGCACCACTTGTGGATAACAAGGGATAGGTAGTGCAAACAAGGTACCGCTCTTAGCTAACAAGGTAAGCGCGGTGCTGGGAATTTTCATGAAAGATTGACATTTAGTATGGGTTTCCACTCCAAGAGCTGGGATTCAAGGCAAGTAGGTATGTCAAATGTCTTATCACATGATGGTGACAGGATTTTTGTATAATAGTTCATTTCGAAGAATAATCTCTGCACTGAAGTATTATAAATGCACTCCCGATAGGGGGAAAAGAGTTAGCTAGAGGATTGGGGAAATATTCAAGGGATGAGCCTCTCTGTTGTAAATAAGATCTGGTGCCTATGTTATGAATAAAATTGTAGAGGAAGAGTTGTTTCTTAAGACAGATATTCATGTGCCATTGCTTCTTTCAATATGTATTTCCTTTACATGAAATGTATATCATGTTTCCATTCCAGTTTATTGATTGCTTTCATGTCTATAACCTAGTGTATAACATTTTGGAATTCATACTTTCTATGCTCCACCTATTGTTTCAGACATTTATCAAGTTTTCTTCTAAAGTTGCAGGGACTTCATCTCGCTGGTGCTCCGCGCAATCTGCTGTTCTCTCTTGTCTCCTAACCACCCACTAAATATCTCCTGATTGCGAGATCGACGGCTATCTTACCTCTATCTACAACCCCACGCCATTCTTTTCCTCATGCAAATGTTCCCTACTCAGGTTTTCAACTCCATTTCCAATGGTCCCTTGCCCTAATAATCCCACCTGCATCTCACACCACTCTACTTTGTCCCTTTCCAGGAGTTCGATCTCCTGACCATCCCTGAGTGAATATCTTACATGGAGTAAAAATATGAGGACAAGCAAGAGATCCCTCTCTAAATGCGCAAGGCTGGAGGTACATTCTAAAGTAGTTTTGCTATTGCGCCAGGGTCGGGCCTTCCCCTCAACCTTGGGGTTCAAAATCCTGCCACTAACAAACTGGCGCCATTTTCGAGGACGAAATTGAAGATCCTCCCTGGGAAAAAATGACATGGTTTTAAATCTGATTGTTGATGGTGAACAATGATCAGACATCAATAAGGTTGAGTACTTTTCACCTGGAGACTCCACTCTTGAAGGGTTCATACTTTAGCAACTCCGCTGGTGGTACGAACTAGAAATCAAATGATCAGAAAAAAGACGGGTAGACTTCGTCTGGAAATATGAACCCCTTGTAAAGCTCGAAGAATGCATGGTTGAAGTTTAATATGCTCAAGTCTACATTTATTCCACGAATATTTGTTCTATCTTGTAAGTTTGTGCTTGTCCTTCCCTAAATTTATCAGAACAGCCTTCTATAGTTCAACTCGTTTTGATCAGAGCTATGAATATATTCTTGTTTATCCTTCTTTACGAACCGAAACCATTGCATCATCTTGTACATCTGGTTTTGACCTATATTTTTCTTCGGAGGCCCACGACGTCAAAGGTCACCCCTGTGAAATTCATGAAACCTCAGTCAATAGTGTGGCTATTGCGCCTAAACTAGTCTCTCCCATTTCTCCAAGCTGATACAAACCATTACAAATGCCTCCCATCCTCCATGATTTTCCTGTAAAACATCAGAAGTACCTCCCCAAATTTGATGGATAATCCAAATACTTCACAGTTGAGAAACATTTACAATCCTTTGAGCATTTCTATAACCTTTTCGAGATAGAACATGATAATGTCTACATCGGGGATTTCACCCTGTCCTTGCAAGGAGATGCTAAAGAATGGTTCAAGCACTTGCAGCCTAAGTCCATCAACACTTCAGAAGGGTTTTCTTGCACCTTCTTAAAGTTTTGGGATAGGAGAAGGCCCCTGGATAAAATACTTTTAGAATTTTACTCCCTGAAGAGACATGAGGGTGATACCTTATCTACTTTCAACAGAATATTTGCCATCTTTTATTATAACATGCCCAAGGAGGTCCAAACTCTTGAGAATGCTGCTAAGATCTATTATGCAGCCACCTTTCCTCCTGAGATTCCCTTTCTTCTTTTGGAAAGAAAATCAACCACTTTGCAACATATGTTTATTGATTGTTTATAGGTTGAGGAAAACCTTAAGATGTCTAGAAATTTGTCGGATCAGTACAGCAGTGGTGAAATAAAAGATACATTAAAATTTGTTGGGCCCTACAAGTAGAATGAAAAATTCCATGTTCAACTAAAGCTTTCTCTTGGTATAAAGAAGGATGATCGGCCTGATATAGGAGCATGTGGCTCTACAAGATTATTTTCTGAGGACTGCGATCTATGTAGCCCCAGGTCCATACAAGAAAATTTTAAGAAGGAACTCAGTGCACCTGTGTACGATGAATATGAGGAAGAACACCTATGGGATGTACCTGATGAGCTGGCTATTGAACAATATCCTGCTAATGAAGAAAATCAAGATGCTATGCGAAGTTGGGAGATTAAAGAAAAAAATGGTGATAAGGACATTGAAGGTGATAGCCTACCCTTGTGTTATGCCTCTTTTGAATTAATACGACACATGATTATAGCCTCTAAGAAAAACCGGAAAGAGGGGGAGATGGTGCAGTCTAGAGACTTGTACAGGAAAAAAGATGACAAGAAGAAGCAGCCATGGAATCCCTCTCCAGCTACTGATACATCGGGGGTTTGTGATGGGATGTCAAGCGATGGAGAAGGATGTGGTATCCCTAATATAAATACATTTTTTAATGTTCTACCTTCAGGAATATCACCCCATACAAGACGAATATTCCTACTCGGTTCCACTGGAGAAAAGAAGAACCTCCCTCTTGGGGCACATGAAGCCCTCTTTGCAAAAATTTCAGGCGAAAAAGAGGATGTTTCATTAAACAAATATTTTGTGGGCCCTCTTCTACAATCATCTAAGTATCATCCTAACAAACCACCAGAAGAAAGAAGTTTCGGATAGCTTTCCCACGAGTGGAGGACGGAATATGTTGGGGGTTTCCATGTTTTCTATGACCCCATAGCAGAGTACATGGAAAGGCTTGGTAATGTTAATGACTGGTCACATCTCTATGGTAAATATCAGTCTACATTCTATAGCTTTATTCCATTATCTATTTCATTTATTTCCATCAAGCACGAAAAAAGAACAACACTATTAGGCAAGTTGCTTGATTGGCTTCATTGGAAGTCTGATTTCACTTAATCGGGCTTATGAACTAAATTAGGTAGAGTAGGTAGGAACTAATAAGCTCAACAATCATCAAGCATTTCCTTCATTACTATTTTAATTTTCTTTCATTTTCAGTTATAAGCACAAGTTTACAATCAAGAGCATGATTTGCAAGAGTGGCATGAATTCGTTGCGGCAGTAGCTCAAAGCAGAATGGAGATTTCAAAGAAAGATTGAAGACAGCCCTATGGATTTGGCACTTTGTCTACAGGGGTTCTTTGCTACCTCACTGGGAAGATAGCATCCCTCATGGAGCCAATTGTTAACACTTTGCTTTTAACAATATAATTATGATCCTGAAAGAAGTTCGAGGAGGATGTTGGATGTGCTGAAGGCATTAAATGGGATTCATAATCAAAGGATGAGATTGATCGAAAGGAAGATCAACGGCATCAAAACATTTCACACGGTGAACATTCCCGACCAAAGCCACTTTTCCAAATTTTGAAATAGTTAAAGGTCGGAAGCATTCGATGATGGAGATGAGATCAGAAGCAGATCCATGGTGCCAGCTGAATTCGCAAGACAAACTTGTGCAGATAAAGTCATGATTCCAAATCACGAAAAGTGGTACCCACCATGAATATCAATGGTCATGGAAAAGAAGGAAAGAGATCTACGGTTGTGGTCTATTTCACAATGCAAACTAGAAAGGTTGAAGACCACGATTTCGCATTGCAAAAAGTAGTAGGGCCCACTCGGATCGATGGCTACATGAAGAGGTCAATTGCAATCAACGGTTGAGAGCAAGCCTTGGTCTAAAACTGCTCTTTGGATCCAAAGAATAAATTTTCCAATAGAAATGATTGAACGTGGATGGTGGGTGTAAGATATTCCTCAGATCAAGAGGGATAAGAAGACTTCCACGGTATAGGCTTCACATCCAGTGCGGAGATGACAGTGGAGGAGACGTTCATGTGTGTAATATGCCTCCTTGCAGATTGGCCAATTCCCGGACGCCATTTGTAGCATGCACATAGGTGAAATCATCCCTGTGGCAGAGTCATGTTACGTAAATATAAGCATCTTTTTGTGTGAGTTGGCCTACGAAAGTAAGAAAAGGAACCGACAAATCCACTAATCACACGAGGAAAATCCAGCACGAAGAGGGAAACCATTATGTTTCCCACATCACAAGAGCAAGGAAACATGGGAGCGGCCACTTCATGAACTTTGCAGCATGGATCAGCTGTACAAGGTGGAATCCAAAAAATACTTCCCACAATAGATGGTAAGGCAACACGACCAATAAAACTATGTGACTAGATCCCCAACAGGTAAAAGATCACTCTGCTCACGCCCTCACACATGCTGATACCAAAAACACTCGGTGACAGAATGTGCGGGGGTGTTGACTAGTCATTGAAAAGGTTAGTCTTGAAAAGTTATGTATCTACCTTCGAAACGCTAGAGATAAGCTAACGTATTTCCAGAGCCCAAGTTTCTTCTTTGTCGAGAATCCATTGAAACTCAAAGAGTTGGAGATGGCGATCTGGTTCAAGAAACTTATCCATCTGGGTCTGTTGATGGTTGGTGAGAAACGTTCCACACTCTCCCATCACCTTGGTATTGTATGCTAAGAATTACACCAGCCATTTGGGCCCAGACGTGATACATGCACCTTCAACAAAGCAGGGCCTGGACACTTACTCCCTGTAAGTGTTGTTTCAAGAACCCCTGATACCATCGCTACCACCAAGGCCTCCACGGAAAGGGATAGTCCTTAAATGCTCCCTATATAAGCATTTTTTTAGATGAGAGCACCAGGGGTCTAAATCCCACACAACCTTGTTTGTGAAGTCCATTTTCCAAGGGTAATGGGGTTGGTGTAGATATGCTACCCCTTATTTCCTATGGGAGATCCCACCCTACTGGAGATGAGAAGCACAAGAATGACAAGCCACCTCACGAGCTTGCCTCAGCTGAGAGCAATGCGGCCCTTCTTCTAGACCCCATGGCTAACAGTGTTACCTAGAGAAGAATGAGGTGGTGGATGAGGTTGAGTAGGGGAAAGATGCAAACTACCCTGCCAGTGTGTGCCCATGTGGAAAGATGAATTTGAAACACGGTAGAAAAACACACTTCGGACTGAGAAGGAGGCAGCATACTCATTATCCATAATAACGGCCAAGCATGTCAAGCTGTCACTTGGGCCGAATGTGCCCACTAGCTCCATAATGTTTGATTATATTTGTAAAACATGGCAATAGTTCTACTCTCTATACTATTGATGCATGGTTGTGACTGCAAATATTTTTTAGGTTCGTTTCGAAGAATAATCTTAGTACTGAAGTATTATAAATGCACTCCCAATAGGGGGAAAAGAGTTAGCTGGAGGATTCAGGAAATATTCAAGGGATGAGGCTCTCTATTGTAAATAAGCTTGGGCGCCTGTGTTATGAATAAATTTGCAGCGGAAGAGTTGTTTCTTAAGATAGAGATTCATGTGTCGTTGCTTCTTTCAATATGTATTTCCTTTACATGAAATGTATATCCTGTTTCCATTCCAGTTTGTTGATTGCTTTCATGTCTGTAACCTAGTGTATAATAGTTTGGAATTCATACTTGCTATGCTCCACCTATTGTTTTAGACATTTATCAAGTTTTCTTCTAAAGTTGTGTGGAATTCATCTCACTGGTGCTCCACGTGATGGGCAGTTCTCTCTTGTCCCCTAACCACCTGCTAAATATCTCATGATTGTGAGATCGACGGCTATCTTGCCTCCATATGCAACCCCACGCAATTATTTTCCTCATGCAAATGTTCCCTACTCAGTTTTTTGACTCCATTGCCAATGGTCCCTTGCCTTGATAATCCCACCTGCATCTCACGCAACTCTACTTTTTCCCTTTCCAGGAGTCTAGTCTCCTAACCATCCCTGAGCGAATATCTTACATGGAGTAAAAATCCAAAGACAAGAAAGAGATCCCTCTCTGAATGTGCAAGGCCAGAGGCGTAGTCTAAAGTAGTTCTACTGTTACGCTGGGGGCAGGCCTCCCCCTCAACCTTGGGGCTCAAAATCCCAGCGCTAACAAACTGGCAGCATTGCCGGGGACGAAATAGAAGATCCTCCCTGGGAAAAAATGACATGGTTTTAAATATGATTGTTGATGGTGAACAATGATCAGACATCAACAAGGTTGAGCACTTTTCACCTAGTGACTCCACTCTTGAAGGGTTCAGACTTTAGCGACTCCACTGGTGGTACATCCCAGAAATAGAATGATCAGAAAAAAGACGAGCAGACTCTGTTCAAAAATATGAACCCCTTGTAAAGCTCAGAGAATGCATGGTGGAAGGTTAATATGCTCGAGTCTACATTTCTTCCAAGAATCTTTGTTCTATCTTGTAAGTTTGTGCTTATCCTTCCCTAAATTTATCAGAACAACCTTCTATAGTTCAACTCGTTTTGATCAGAGCTATGAATATATTCTTGTTTATCCTTCTTTACGAACCGAAATCGTTGCGTCATCTTGTACATCTGGTTTTGGCCTAGATTTTTCTCCAGAGGCCCACGACGTCAAAGGTCACCCCTATGAAACTCATGAAACCTCAATCGATAGTGTGGCTATTGCGCCTAACCTAGTCTCCCCCATTTCTCCAAGCCGATACAAACCATTACAACTGCCTCCCATTCTCCATGATTTTCCTACAAAACATTACAAGTACCTCCCCAAATTTGATGGAGAATTCAAAGACTTCACTGCTGAGAAACATTTACAAGCCTTTGAGCATTTCTCTGACCTTTTCGAGATAAAACATGATGATGTCTACATGAGGGATTTCACCCATTCTTTGCAAGGAGATGCTAAATAATGGTTCAAGCACTTGTAGCCTAAGTCCATAACCACTTGGGAAGAGTTTTCATGCACCTTCTTAAAAATTTTGGGTAGGAGAAGGCCCCTGGATCAAATAATTTCAAAATTTTACTCCCTAAAGAGACATGAGGGTGAGACCTTATTTAGTTTCAACAGAATATTTGCCAGCTTTTATTATAACATTCCCAAGGAGGTCCAACCTCTTGAGAATTCTACTAAGATCTATTATCCAGTCACCTTTCCTCTTGAGTTGTCCTTACTTCTTTTGGAAATAAAATCAACCACTTTGCAGCATATGTTTATTGATTGTTTAGAGGTTGAGGAAAACCTTAAGATGTCTAAAAAATTGTCAGATTAGGACAACGGTGGTGAAATAAAAGATACATTAAAATTGGTTGGGCCCTATAAGAAGAATGAAAAATACCCTGTTCAACTAAAGCTTTCTCTTGGTATAAAGAAGGATGATCGGCCCGATAAAGGAACATGTGACTCTACAGGCTTATTTTCTGAAGACTGCGATCTGCATAGCCCCGAGTCCGTACAAGACAATTTTAAGAGGGAATTTGATGCACCTGTGTACGATGAATATGAGGAAGAATACCTGTGGCTTGCACCTGATGAGATGGCTATTGAACCAAATCCTTCTAATGAATAAAATCAAGATGCTATGCGAAGTTGGGAGATTAAAGCAAAAAAGGGCGATAAGGGAATTGAAGGTGATAACCCACCCTTGTGTTATGCCTCTTTTGAATTAATACGACACATGATTATATCCTCTAAGAAAAAATAGAAAGAGGGGGATATAGTGCAGTCCAGAGACTTGTACAGGGAAAAAGATGACAATAAGAAGCAGCCATGCAATCCCTCTCCAGTTACCGATACGTCGGGGGTTTGTGATGGGATGTTGAGCCATGGAGAAGGATCTAAAAGCCCTCAGATAAACACATTTTTTAATGTTCTACCTTTAGGAATATCGCCCCATACAGGAGGAATATTCCTACTTGGTTCCACTGGAGAAAAGAAGAACCTCCCTCTTGGGGCACATGAAGCCCTCGTTGCAGAAATTTTAGGCAAAAAAGAGGATGTTTCATTAAAGAAAGATTATGTGGGCCCTCTTCTACAATCATCCAAGTATCATCCTAACAAACCACCACAAGAAAGGAGTTCCGAATAGCTTTCCCATGAGTGGAGGACAGAATATGTTGGGGGTTGCCATGTTTTCTATGACCCCATAGCAGAGTACATGGAAAGGCTAGGTAACGTTAATGACTGGTCACATCTCTAAGGTAAATATCAGTCTACATTATATATCTTTCTTCCATTATCTATTCCATTTCTGTCCATCAAGCATGAAAAAAGAACAAAACTATTAGGCAAGTTGCTTGATTGGCTTCATTGGAAGTCCGATTTCACTTAATCGGGCTTATGAAATAAATTAGGTAGAGTAGGTAGGAACCAATAAGCTCGACAAATGTCAAGCATTTCCTTGATTACTATTTTAGTTTTATTTCATTTTCAGTTATAAGCACACGTTTGCAGTCAAGAGCATGATTTGCAAGAGTGGCATGAATTCACTGCGGCAGTAGCTCAGAGCAAAATGGAGATTTCAAAGAAAGATTGAAGAAAGCCCAATGGATTTGGCACTTGTTCTACAGGGGATCTTTGCTACCTCACTGGGAGGATAGCATCCCTCATGGAGCCAGTTGTTAACACTCTGCTTTTAACAGTCTAATTATGAGCCTGACAGAAGTTCGAGGAGGACGTTGGATGCGTTGAAGGAATTAAATGGGATTCATGATCAAAGGGTGAGATTGATTGGATGACAAATCAATGGCATCAAAACATTTCACACGGTGAACATTCTAGAACAAATCCACTTTTCAATATTGTGAAACAATTAAAGGTCAAAAGCATTCGACGGTGGAGATGAGATTAGAAGCAGATCCACATTCCCAGCCGAATTCGCAAGCCAAACTTGTGCGGATAAAGTCACGATTCCAAATCGTCAAAAGTGGTACCAACCACGAATATCAATGGTCATGGAAAATAAGGAAAGAGACCTACGGTTGTGGTCTATTTCACAATTCAAACTAGCAAGGTTGAAGAGCAGGATTTCACATTGCAAAAAGTAGTAGGGCCCACTCGGATCGATGGCTACATGAAGAGTTCAATCGCCATCAACGGTTGAGAGCAAGCCTTGGTCTAAAACTACTCTTTGGATCCAAATAAAAAATTTGGTGATAGAAATGATGGAATGTGGATGGTGGGTGTAAAATATTCCTCAAATCAAGAGGGCTAAGAAGACTTCCAGGGTACAGGCTTCACATCGAGTGCAGAGATGATAGCAGAGGAGACATTCACGTGTGTAATATGCCTCCTTGCAGATTGGCCAATTCCACGACGCCATTTGTAGCATGCACATAGGTGAAATCATCCCTATGGCAGAGTCATGTTATGTAAAGATAAGCGGCTTTTTGTGTGAGTTGGCCTGCGGAAGTAAGAAAAGTAACCAATGAATCCACTACTCACATGGGGAAAAGCTAGCACGAAGATGGAGACCATTATGTTTCCCACATCACAAGAGCGAGGAAACATGGGAGCGGCCATGTCTTGAACTTTGTAGCATGGATCAGCTATACGAGGTGGCATCCAAAAAATACTTCCCATAGCAGACAGTAAGGCACCATGGCCAATAAAACTACGTGACTAGATCCCCAGCAGGTAAAGGATCACTCTGCTCGTGCCCTCACACATGCTAATACCAAAAACACTCATTGACAGAATGTGTAGGGGTATTGACCATTCATTGAAAAGTTTAGTCTTGAAAACTTATATATATACCTTCAAAACACTAGACATAAGCTAACGTAGTTCCAGAGCCTAAGTTTCTACTTCGTCGAGAATCCACTGAAACTCAAAGAGTTGGTGATGGCGATTGTGTTCGAGAAAATTATCCCTCTAGGTGTGTTGATGGTTGGTGAGAAATGTTCCACACTCGCCCGTCACCTTGGTATTGCATGGTGAGAATGACACCAACCATATGGGCCCAGACATGATACCTACACCTCCAACGACGTGGGGCTTGGACACTTACTCCCAATAAGTGTTGTTTCAAGAACCCTTGGTACCATCACTGCCGCCAAGGCCTCTACAGAAAGAGACAGTCCTTGACTGCTCCCTATATAAGCATTTGTTCGGATGAGAGCATCAGGGATCTAAATCCCACATAGCCTTGTTTGTGAAGTCCACTTTCCAAGGGTGATGGGGCTGGTGTAGATATGCTACCCTTTATTTCCTGTGGGAGAGCCCACCCTACTAGAGATGAGAAGCACAAGAATGACAAGACACCTCATGGGCTTGCCTCAGCTGAGAGCAATGCGGCCCTTCTTCTAGACCCCATGGCTAACAGTGTTACCCAGAGAAGAATGAGGTGGCGGATGAGGTTGAGCAGTGAAAAGATGCAAACTACCCTGCCAGTGTGTGCCCATGTGGAAAGTTGCTTTTGAAACACAACAGAAACACACACTTCAGACTTAGAAGGAGGCATCATACTCATTATCCATAATAACGGCCAAGCGTGTCAAGCTGTCACTTGGGACTAATGCGCCCACTAGCTCCATAATGTTTATTATATTTGTAAAATGTGGCGATAGTTCCACTCTCTATACTATTAATTCATGGATGTGACTGCAAACAGTTTTTAGGTTCGTTTTGGAGAATAATCTCAACACTGAATTATTATAAATTTACTCTCGATAAGGGGAAAAGAGTTAGCTGGAGGATTGGGGAAATCTTCAAGGGCTGAGGCTCTCTGTTGTAAATAAGCTCTAGTGCCTGTGTTATGAATAAATTTGTAGAGGAAGAGTTGTTTCTTAAGACAGAGATTCATGTTTCGTTGCTTCTTTCAATATGTATTTCCTTTACATGAAATGTATATCCTATTTCCATTTCAGTTTGTTGATTGCTTTCATTTCTGTAACCTAGTGTATAACAGTTTGGAATTCACACTTGTTATGCTCTGCCTATTGTTTCAGACATTTATCAATTTTTCTTCTAAAATTGAGTGGAATTCATCTCGTTGGTGCTCCGTGCGATGGGATGTTCTCTCTTGTCCCCTAACCACCCGCTAAATATCTCCTAATTGTGAGATCGACGGCTATCTTACCTCCATCTGCAACCCCATGACATTATTTTGCTCACGCAAATGTTCCCTACTTAGGTTTTTGACTCCATTTCCAATGGTCCCTTGCCCTAATATCCCACCTGCATCTCATGCCACTCTAATTTGTCCCTTTCCAGGAGTCCGGTCTCTTGACCATCCCTGAGCGAATATCTTACGTGCAGTAAAAATCCAAAGACAACCGAGAGATCCCTCTTTGAATGCGCAATGCTGGAGGTGCAGTCTAAAGCAGTTCTACTGTTACACAGGGGGCGGTCCTCCCCCTCAACCTTGGGGCTCTAAATCCTGGTGCTAACAAACTGGCACCGTTGTCGCGGACGAAATTGAAGATCCTCCCTGGGAAAAAATGGCATGGTTTTAAATCTGATTGTTGATGGTGAAAATGATCAGACATCAACAAGGTTGAGCACTTTTCACTTGGTGACTCCACTCTTGAAGGGTGCAGAATTCAGTGACTCCACTAGTGGTACGACCCATAAATCGAATGATCAGAAAAAAGACGGGCAGACTCCGTCCGAAAATATGAACCCCTTGTAAAGCTTGAAGAATGCATGGTGGAAGGTTAAGATGCTCGAGTCTACATTTATTCCAAGAAGCTTTGTTCGATCTTGTAAGTTTGTACTTATCCTTCCCTAAATTTATCACAGTAGCCTTCTATAGTTCAACTCATTCTGATTAGAGCTATGAATATATTCTTTTTTTATCCTTCTTTATGAAATAAAACTGTTGCGTCGTCTTGTACATCTGGTTTTGACCTAGATTTTTCTCCAGAGGCCCACGACGTCAAAGATCACCCCTGTGAAATTCATGAAACCTCGTTCGATAGTGTGGCTATGTTGCCTAACCTGGTCTCTCCCATTTCTCCAAGCCAGTACAAACCATTACAACTACCTCCCATCCTCCATGATTTTCCTGCAAAAAATCAGAAGTACCTCCCCAAATTTGATGGAGAATCCAAAGGCTTCATTACTGAGAAACATTTACAATCCTTCGAGCATTTCTTTAACCTTTTTGAGATAAAACATGATGATGTCTACATGAGGTATTTTTCCCAGTCCTTGCAAGGAGATGCTAAAGAATGGTTCAAGCACTTGCAGCCTAAGTCCATCAACACTTGGGAAGAGTTTTCTTTCACCTTCTTAAAGTTTTTGGGTAGGAGAAGGACCCTGGATCAAATACTTTCATAATTTTACTCACTGAAGAGACATGAGGGTGAGACCTTATCTAGTTTTAACAGAATATTTTCCAGATTTTATTATAACATGCCCAGGGAGGTCCAACCTCTTGAGAATGCTACTAAGATCTATTATCCAGCCACTTTTCCTCCTAAGGTGTCCTTGCTTCTTTTGGAAAGAAAATCAACCACTTTGCATCATATGTTTATTGATTGTTTAGAGGTTGAGGAAAACCTTAAGATGTCCAAAAAACTATCGGATCAAGTCAATGGTGGTGAAATAAAAGATGCATTAAAATTGGGTGTGTTGATGGTTGGTGAGAAACGTTCCACACTCACCCATCACCTTGGTATTGCATGGCAAGAATGACACTAGCCATATGGGCCCAAACATGATACCTGCACCTCCAATGACGTGGGGCCTCAACACTTACTCCCCATAAGTGTTGTTTCAAGAACCCCTGGTACCATCGCTGCCACCAAGGCCTCTGCAGAAAGAGACAGTCCTTGACTGCTCCCTATATAAGCATTTGTTCGGATGAGAGCATCAGGGGTCTAAATCCCACACAGCCTTGTTTGTGAAGTCCACTTTCCAAGGGTGATGGGGCTGGTGTAGATATGCTACCCTTTATTGCCTATGGGAGATCCCACCCTACTAGAGATGAGAAGCACAAGAATGACAAGACACCTCATGGGCTTGCCTTAGCTGAGAGCAATGCGGCCCTTCTTCTAGACCCCACAGCTAACAGTGTCACCTGGAGAAGAATGAGGTGGCGGATGAGGTTGAGCAGGGCAAAGATGCAAACTACCCTGCCAGTGTATGCCCATGTGGAAAGCTGCATTTGAAACACACACTTCGGACTCAGAAGGAGGTGTCATATTCATTATCTATAATAAAGGCCAAGTGTGTCAAGCTGTCACTTGGGACGAATGCGCCCACTAGCTCCATAATGTTTATTATATTTGTAAAATGTGGTGATAGTTCCACTCTCTATACTATTAATTCATGGCTGTGACTACAAACAGTTTTTAGGTTCGTTTCGGAGAATAATCTCAGCACTGAAGTATATAAATGCACTCCCGATAAGGGGAAAAGAGTTAGCTGGAGGATTGGGGAAATATTCAAGGGCTGAGGCTCTCTGTTGTAAATAAGCTCTAGTGCCTGTGTTATGAATAAAGTTGCAGAGGAAGAGTTGTTTCTTAAGATAGAGATTCATGTTTAGTTGCTTCTTTCAATATGTATTTCCTTTACGTGCAATGTATATCCTGTTTCCATTTCAGTTTGTTGATTTCTTTCATTTCGGTAACCTAGTGTATAACAGTTTTGAATTCATAATTGTTATGCTATGCCTATTGTTTCATACATTTATCAAGTTTTCTTCTAAAATTGAGTGGAATTCATCTCGCTGGTGCTCTGCGCAATGGGATGTTCTCTCTTGTCCCCTAACCACCCGCTAAATATCTCCTGATTGTGAGATCGACGGCTATCTTACCTCCGTCTGCAACCCCATGACATTATTTTCCTCACGCAAATGTTCCCTACTCAGGTTTTCAACTCCATTTCCAATGGTCCCTTGCCCTGATATCCCACCTGCATCTCACACCACTCTAATTTGTCCCTTTCTAGGAGTCCAGTCTCCTGACCATCCCTGAGCGAATATCTTACGTGGAGTAAAAATCCAAAGAAAATCGAGAGATCCCTCTTTGAATGCACAAGGCCGGAGGTGAAATCTAACGTAGTTCTGCTGTTACGTAGGGGGCGGGCCTCCCCCTCAACCTTGGGGCTCAAAATCCGGGTGCTAACAAACTGGCACCGTTGCCGCGGACGAAATTGAAGATCCTCCCTGGGAAAAAATGGCATGGTTTTAAATATGATTGTTGATGGTGAACAATGATCAGACATCAACAAGGTTGAGCACTTTTCACCTGGTGACTCCACTCTTGAAGGGTGCAGACTTCAGTGACTCCACTAGTGGTACGACCCATAAATCGAATGATCAGAAAAAAGATGGGTGGACTCCGTCCGAAAATATGAACCCCTTGTAAAGCTTGAAGAATGCATGGTGGAAGGTTAAGATGCTCGAGTCTACATTTATTCTAAGAAGCTTTGTTCGATATTGTAAGTTTGTACTTATCCTTCCCTAAATTTATCACAGCAACCTTCTATAGTTCAACTCATTCTGATCAGAGCTATGAATATATTCTTTTTTTATCCTTCTTTATGAACTAAAACTGTTGCGTCGTCTTGTACATCTGGTTTTGACCTAGATTTTTCTCCAGAGACCCACGATGTCAAAGGTCACCCCTGTGAAATTCATGAAACCTCATTCGATAGTGTGGCTATGTTTCCTAACTTGGTCTCTCCCATTTCTCCAAGACGGTACAAACCATTACAACTGCCTCCCATCCTTCATGATTTTCCTACAAAACATCAGAAGTACCTCCCCAAATTTGATGGAGAATCCAAAGACTTCATTGCTGAGAAACATTTACAAGCCTTAGAGCATTTCTCTGACCTTCTTGAGATAGAACATGATGATGTCTACATGAGGGATTTTGCCCAATCCTTGCAAGGAGATGCTAAAGAATGGTTCAAGCACTTGTAGCCTAAGTCCATCAACACTTGAGAAGAGTTTTCTTGCACCTTCTTAAATTTGTTGGGTAGGAGAAGGACCCTGGAACAAATACTTTCATAATTTTACTCACTAAAGATACATGAGGGTGAGACCTTATCTAGTTTTAACAGAATATTTTCCAGATTTTATTATAACATGCCCAGGGAGGTCCAACCTCTTGAGAATGCTGCTAAGATCTATTATGCAGCCACTTTTCCTCCTAAGGTGTCCTTGATTCTTTTGGAAAGAAAATCAACCACTTTGCAGCATATGTTTATTGATTGTTTAGAGGTTGAGGAAAACCTTAAGATGTCCAAAAAACTATCGGAGCAAGTCAATGGTGGTGAAATAAAAGATACATTAAAATTGGCTGGGCCCTACAAGAAGAATGAAAAAGTCCCTATTCAGCTAAAGGTTTTTCTTGGTATAAAGAAGGATGATCGGCCTGATACAGGAGCATGTGGCTCTACAGGCTTATTTTCTGAAGACTGCAATCTGTGCAGCCCCATGTCCGTACAAGACAATTTTAAGAAGGAATTCGATGTGCGTGTGTACGATGAATATGAGGAAGAATACCTGCGGGTTGTACCTGATGAGCTGGCTATGAACCAAATCCTGCTAATGAATAAAATCAAGATGCTATGCGAAGTCAGGAGATTAAAGTAGAAAAGGGTGATAAGGGCATTGAAGGTGATAACCTACCCTTGTGCTATGCCTCTTTTGAATTAATACAACACATGTTTAGAGCCTCTAAGAAAAAATAGAAAGAGGGGAGATGGTGCAGTCCAAAGACTTGTACAAAAAAAAAGATGACCAGAAGAAGCAGCCATGCAATCCCTCTCCAACTGTCGATACATCGGGGGGTTGTGATGGGATGTCGACCCATGGAGAAGGATACGGTATCCCTCATATAAATATATTTTTTAACATTTTTCCTTCAAGAATATCGCCCCATACAGGAGGAATATGCCTACTTGGTTCCACTGGAAAAAAGAAGAACCTCCCTCTTGGGGCACATGAAGCCCTCGTTGCAGAAATTTTAGGTGAAAAGTGGGATGTTTCATTAAAGAAATATTATGTGGGCCCTCTTCTGCAATTGTCCAAGTATCAGCCTGACAAACCACCGAAAGAAAGGAGTTCCGGACAGCTTTCCCACAAGCGGAGGATGGAATATGTTGGGTGTTGCCATGTTTTTTATGACCCCATAGCAGAGTACATGGAAAGGTTGAGTAACGGTAATGACTGGTCACATCTCTACAGTAAAGATCAGTATACATTCTATATCTTTCTTCCATTATCTATTTCATTTATGTCCATCAAGCACAAAAAAGAACAAAACTATTAGGCAAGTTGCTTGATTGGTTTCATTGGAAGTTCGATTTCACTTAATCAGGCTTATGAAGTAAATTAGGTAGAGTAGGTAGGAACCAATAAGCTCAACAATCGTCAAGTATTTCCTTGATTACTATTTTAGTTTGCTTTCATTTTCAGTTATAAGCACAAGTTTGCAGTCAAGAGCATGATTTGCAAGAGTGGCATGAATTCGTTGCCACAGTCGATTAGAGTAGAATGGAGATTTCAAAGAAAGAATTAAGATAGCCCAATGGATTTGGCACTTGCTCTACGAGGGTTCTTTGCTACCTCACTAGGAGGATAGCATCCCTCATGGAGCCGGTTGTTAACACTCTTTTTTTAATAGTCTAATTATGAGCCTGACAGAAGTTCGAGGAGGATGTTGGATGTGCTGAAGGCATTAAATGGGATTCATAATCAAAGGCTAAGATTGATCGGACGCCAAATCAATGGCATCAAAACATTTCACACAGAGAACATGCCCGAACAAAGACACTTTTCTAGATTGCGAAATAGTTAAATGTCATAAGCATTTGATGGTGGAGATGAGATCAGAAGCAGATCCATGGTCCTATCTGATTTAGCAAGCCAAACTTGCGCGGATCAAAGTCACAATTCCAAATCATGAAAAGTGGTACCGGCGGTGAATATCAACGGTCATGGAAAAGAAGGAAAGAGATCTACGTTTTTGGTCTATTGCCCAATGCAAACTAGCAAGGCTGAAGACCAGGATTTTTCACTGTAAAAAGTAGTAGGGCCCACTCGGATCAACGACTACAGGAAGAGGTCAATTGCGATCGACGGTTGAGAGCAAGCCTTGGTCTAAAACTGCTCAGTGGATCCAGAGAAAAAATTTGTCAACATAAATGATGGAACGTGGACGGTGGGCGTAAAAGATTCCTCAAATCAAGAGGGCTAAGAAGATATTAGGGTACAGGATTCACATTTAGTGCAGAGATGACAGTGGAGGAGACATTCATGCATGTTATATGCCTCCTTGCAGATTGGCCAATTCCCTGATGCCATTTGTAGCATGAATGCAGGTGAAATAATCCCTGTGGCAAAGTCATGTTATGTAAAGATAAGTGGATTTTTGTGTGAGTTGGCCTGCGGAAGTAAGAAAAGTAACCAACGAATCCGCTACTCACACGGGGCAAAGCTAGCACGAAGAGGGAGACCATTTCATTTCCCACATCACAAGAGCAAGGAAACATGCGAGTGGCCACTTCATGAACTTTTCAACATGGATCAGCTGTATGAGGTGGCTTCCAAAAAATACTTCCCACAATAGAGGGTAAGGCATTGCGGCCAATAAAAGTACGTGACTAGATCCCCAGCAAGTAAAGGATCACTCTACTCACACCCTCACATATGCTGATACCAAAAACACTAGATGACAAATTGTGCGGGGCTATTGACCAGTCATTGAAAAGGTCAGTCTCAAAAACTTATATATCTGCCTTCGAAACACTGGAGGTAAGCTAACGTAGTTCCAGAGCCCAAGTTTTCGCTTCGTTGAGAATCCACTGAAAATCAAAGAATTGGTGATGGAAATCTAGTTCGAGAAGCTTATCCATCTGGGTGTGTTGATGGTTGGTGAGAAAACTTCCACACTCACCCATCACCTTGGTATTGCATGCCAAGAACGACAACAGCCATCTGGACCCAGACATGATATCTACACCTCCAACGATGCGGGGCCTGGACACTTACTCCTCGTAAGTGTTGTTTCAGGAACCCCTGATACCATCGTTGCCACCAAGGCCTCCACAAAAAGAGACAGTCCTTGACTGCTCCCTGTATAAGCATATGTTCAGACGGGAGAATCAAGGGTCTAAAGCCCACACAACCCTATTTGTGAAGTCCACTTTCCAAGGGTGATGCGACTAGTGTATATCTGTGTTGTAGCTGCAACGTTTTCCCAAATATTTTAAAATTTTGGTCCCTCCTTTTAATTTTACCTTGCTTGGATTTATTTGGGATTGCTAAACTACCTTGTCTTCTGCTACAAATTTTGGATCTTGTGGGGTTGAATTAAGCTGAATGACTATCTTTTCTTTGACTTGAATTTGATATTTTGAGTTATGGATGATTTCCTTTTCGCTATCGGAAGTTTATCGAATTGAGAGTCAGGGCCATAGTAATATACGCAACTATAGTTACGGAAACTTACTCACGAGTGACCCGATCCAAAGCCTACTTATGAATGTTCCAATGGACAGTTATGATGTTCACCGATGTGCTTTATTGCATTTGTATTTTTGGACTGTCCACATTTTTATTTTATCACAGCTGGAGCATCATTCTTTTGTATCGCCACCGGTTCGGAAGACAGATAAAGAATGGGATGATGGATAGTTGTTTCTTTCACCAATCAAGCGGTTTTATTGTTTCAACTATTTTCTTTGCGATTATTTTTTCAGAATGTTTTGACTTTGATCAGAGGCCATAGTCTAATTGTGTTCCGCCGTTGCAGCTCCGAAGCGGACTAACCGTCCATGATATAGCTGTTCTGATTGCCAATGTTTTTGGTTGCCGCAGATTTTGTAGTCTATTTGAATCCCGCCATTGCGGCTTCGGAGTGGACTAACCACCTGACATGTAGCTTTTTCATTCGACGATGGTTTGATTGATTTTCGCCAATGGTTTGTTCTAGTTTTCAACGATGTTGACTGGTCTGCGAAACTTTTGGTCCATGTAACTTCCGCCATTTCGGCTCTTTAGAGAACTAGTCATCGGATGCTATAGTGATTTTGAGGTCCGATGCTGCAAGGTTAGTGTTTATTTTCTCCATTTTTTATTGTGCCACGGAACTCCTAGTACGTCCATCACCCGCCATTGCGACTCATTAGTAGGTTAACCGCCCGATGCTTTAGTTGTTCTACTATCCGATAGAAGCTTTTTCCCGTCGACATTTTTCAACCGAGGTCTATATATATATGGGACGGTTATTATTTTAATGTTTATATTTGTGAATTCACATATGCCTCCATTCTCACTATCAAACTGTGCAAATGTGCTTAGCTGTAGGGATTTCGTACATTTGGGGTGCTACTGTGGATTCTTCAGACCATCACATTGACTGCAGTTTGTTTTCTAGGTAGGCCAACCATGGTTTCTCCTCCTTTTAATTTTATTGATCAGTTTTGGAACTAAGGTTTTTTCCTCTCGTTAGGCGTTCCCGTCGTTTGTAGTTGGTCATCTAAGTCAGATTTTGCATCCTTACGACGTAGAGTATTGGTCAGTTTCGCAACATTTACAGTGGGGGGGTTTTGTTTCTTGAACTTGTATGAGCCATTATGGAGTTTCGACCCCGGTCCGATGGATTAGGAGGTTGGTGCAAATAAGCGTTACGCTATCTACACCATTTTCTGTGGGATTGCTTATGGCCATCCGGGGTGAAGTTTTTCAGTTGTCTTCTCATCGTAGATAGTTACCCTATCTTCTTGGACACCGGAGGGTTTGTTTCACGCATTTCGATTACTGTATGGGGATGTTTCGATTTGAGCGATAAGTTGGATTTCATTTTGGTTTAAATGATGAATATTGTCAATCACGATTATTGTTAGTTGCAGACTGACTTAGGATTTTTTAGACATAACTTTCAGAAGTTTTCTTGCTAGTTATTCTCGATTTTTCATTTGCATTGTGATAGATTTAGCTATTGTGAATATGGAAGAGGTAAATGTTTATATAGTTTTTCTTCATTCTTTGAATACTGATTAAAAGCTCAAATAGCCTAAATGCATTTTGGTTTATGATAGGGAAACTTCTTCAAAGGTGACATGTCTAAGAGACAGAAAAAGAAGGCCCATGTTGCTGAAGGAGAACCTGAGGTGGAAATTGTTACCAAAGGTAGAATATATTTATGAAGATACTAGAGCTACAACTGGGGTAGAGCCTGATTATAAGTGGGGTGAAATATATCAGATGATTTCAAATCAAAATGTGCCCAATGCTGGATTTGAAGAATTGACCATATATGCCAACATAGAGAAGTTAGCTCTTATGAAGATAGCCACTGGACCTAAGTTGTTCCCATGCTCAGAGGTGATGAGCTGGATTCTACCCAGGGTTGATGTGACCACTATGATTTTAGCCAATTCTTCTAAACATGGATATGCTTCCTACAGTCCTAGTTATGTATCATTGGAATATCACCTACCCCCAGCCCAGGTTTACCTTATGGAAGATTGGTTGAAAGAAATAAACTTGGACCTCATTGAAACAGTGAAGAGGATGATGATACCTGGGAAGAACTTTCGAACCAGGCCATAAGGAGAGTATGATATAGCTACTCTTAGGACACCTTATAGGTTTATAGAATTGATGTTGAACGGAGTGTTTGGGAGAGCTCATGGTAAGAGCTTCAAGTTGGGATGGATCACTATTATTTTCTATATGGCCACCTAGGGGACTGTTTTCAATTGGGAAAACATTGTGTCCAACAGCCTCTCAGCTTGCATTTCTTCGGCTTTGGGAGAGTTGTCCCAGAAGAAGTCTGAGTTTTATATGAGTTCCATCTTAGTGGACTGTATACTTGCACCCAACCATTCCTAGCCTTAAGATGCATTTGGGATAGGGACAGAACCCCTATGTACACTGCATACAAAATATTTTGGGCACACAAGTATTACAACCACTATAGAGAGATATGTGAACATTTTATTATGCCTTTACACAATTTGATCTTCCTAACAGAATGCAATTGTATGTCTGAGGAGGAATTCAAAGTAATCGAGGAACATGCAAATTATTATTTGACTGACGAAGGGTTGTACATCAGGATGTATGGTTGCTCCAGGGCACCTTCTTTGCTCCCCAAGTATGCCACTGATTATGTGGTGCATAAAGAAGCAGTTAAGCAAGTTTACCTAGATGGTGTAGGAAGCTTCCTGTTTGAACACAAGAAGGAAACCTATCCTGCCATACCTTTTAGGCTGGGAAGCTACAAATTTAAAAATATTAAAAGAGCTGCTTAATTTGTATAGGAATTGGAGTAGTTTCATTTTGGAGAGATGAGCTTCCATAGAAATGACTCCCAAAAGAAAGTTGCAGAACATTGCAAAGAGGAAAATGTTCACTTTGAATATACAAACTTATGGGACAATGATGAAGAAATCTTCAGGAATGCAAGGAATATGACTACATTGAAGAGAATATTTAAACAGAAGATCACCGTTAAGGGTGGAAAGGGCCAAACCATGCAGAAGAAAGTTGAAGAGGAGGAGGCCAAGAAAAGAGAAGAGGATGCTAGGAGACTAGCACAGGAGGCTGAGAGTTGGCTTAAGAATGAAGAAGAAGAAAGAAAGAAAGTTGCAGAGGAAGCAACAAAGAATGCAGAGGAAGTTGCAAAGAAGACAAAAGAAGAAAAAAAGAAGAAAGAAGATGAAGAGATGAAGAAGAAATAAAAAGAAGCTAAAAATCAGAGGCTGACAGGATCTACAACAGACCAGCAAACTACTGACCCAATAGACATTCAAGAAGTACAGGACCAGACAGATCAGGGGCAGGGACAAGATGATCCTGATTCCCAGGAGCATGCTGCAACTTCTAGCAGCACTCAAGAACAAGTGGTTTTTTCTAAATTGAATTTGATACCTTTTTTTTGGGAAAAAGGAGAAGAAGTCCCAGATTTTAGAACCATTTTTTATGACAAAGAGAAAAAGAGGATTGTCAAAACGAATGAGAGAAAAATCAAAACAGGGGAACAACCAGGCATGATGGTCATCGATAAAACCTTGGTGCATGGCATGGATGTAGATCTGAGGTTAACAACAAGAGCTGGAGTGTCGTTGACACAAGCCACTAAAGATAATGTAAATAGACTGATGACGGATCTGGAGTAGTCGGAAAGGAATGCAACTCAGTTGAAGGAAACTTTGAAGAAGGAGAGAAATGAAGGTTATAAACTGAAGAGAAAATTTGAAGACATACAAAATGAAGTGAAGACTTCAAAATAAGAACTTCGGTCTCTTCAAGAAAACAAGATGACTTTGGAAGTTTCCATGGAAAGGACAGGTAAGGATGCTCAGAATAACCTAGTAGAATTGCAGAGGTTACAGCAAGAATATCAGGTGTTGGAGACAGAAAAGGATGAACTCAAAACATCATATGAAACTCTTAATACAGAAAAGGGCTAGCTGCAGAGCAGAGTAGTCGAGTTGGAGGCACAGAGGGCTACTATGGAAGAGAAAGAAAAGCAATTCCAAGTGCATGTAGCAAATTTTGAAGGACATATTAGTTCATTAGAAGCGTCACTGAAGCATGCCAGTGAACAACAAACTAATATCCAGCCTTCAAAGGAGCATTTCCTATCCCAATGAAGAAGAATGCACCAGCTGCAGGTGTTTATAGAAGAGGAAATATGTAAAGTCTTGCAGATAGATAACAGATTGGAGGAAATTTTGGAGACAACCTCATATTTTGTAGATAGGTCTCAGGACATTTTGGAAGTCCTGACTAGAAGGATAGTAAGGATAGAGACCAATGAATAATTTCCTGTAGATTTACCAGCTAAAGATCAAAGTAGCTTAAATAAGGACTATGACTTGTTAGAATTTGCAATAAACACAGCAGAAGAGTTCAAGAAAGCTGTGAGTAAAACAAGAGGATCTTGTACTGAATACTACATAAGGGTGATGGTCACCTACAACAGATGTCAATTTGCTGCAGAACAAAGACTAGAGGAATTATCAGAGCATGAGCTGCTCATAGAAATGCTACAAAGCAGGTATCAGGAGAATGAGTAGAAGATACAACAAGTCAAGGACTTGGATGAATAGATCCTGAAAGATGTCATAGCTCAGGTAGCAGTCAGCATCCATTTGCTTGAGGATCGGCTGGGTTTAAGCCCAGCCAGAATCAAAGTAGTTAAAAATAAGGCTGCTAAATATGAGATCATCATTCATTTTCTTGGACCTTCAGAACTTGAGAGCATAGCAGCAGAAGCCCAGGCATGGAAAAAGTTCTTAAATGATAAAGCGGGGCCCTCTACTTAGAAGTGCTTTATTAATTTTTGTTTTAAATTTAATATATTGTAAAATGTATGAGCACTCATTATAGGACAAATTTTGGGAGTTGAAATGTTGGGGAATCCCAAGAGTCATTTGGGGCAGCCCAAAAGTTTTGCTTTTTGTATAAGTATAGGATAGTTTGATAAGGGAGGGGACTTTTTCCCAGTTAGACTTGTGAGAACATGTTGTAAGAAGAACTATTTCCTTTTTCAATAGATAATTACAATTTTTCCTGTTGGAGAAAGCTTCAGTGGAATGTTCAAATGCTGTGCAATGGATGTTGTTGAAGGGGAACTATTTTGTTTTCAGCTTTTATCCATTAACTATGAGACTATTCTAACTTTTTGAACCTATGTTCTTGTATGAATGCTCTCTAGTTTATTTTATGGAATTTCTACTATGAGTAATGAATGTTTTTCATAAACAATGAGCTATCTTGTGTTCATCTATCTATTCATGCTTATGTGTTTTGAAATAAAGAATAGATACTTGTGATTTTTCTTAATGCATGAACAGTAATACATTACTCATTAAATGATAATCTCACTCCCTAGGGATATTTTAGTTATGTTAGTTTTAGTTTTCTTGTTGTGTGTGATTTAGATGCAAGAGAGTTTAAGATGAGAGGTAAGAACCTACGCATCACATTGTGACCACTCCACATATTCTCTATCAATCTGCATTCTTATATAGGCACTTGCATATCATACTTAAAACTAAAAAACTAAAAATAGACACGGTGGATCAGGCCATAACCGATAAAACCCTTTATTTTGGTTACTTGACCTACGGTAGCCAGACCGTAAACCAGACGAATTCCCCATACCAAACAGTAACGGGATAGTTGGGAACGTTTACTAGGGAGAATCCCTTGCTGTTGTCGCCTGCGATTTTCCAAGCCTCAATATTTTTTGGCACTAGAAGGAGGGCCACCAGTGCATGGCTAGCCAAGGAAACCCATTGCCTCGAAATTAGTCCACTAGTGATAGCTCAGAAAGCAGTTTATTTCCCAATCCGATTCCTGAAGAGAAGTGGAAAGAACACTTATATTCTATGGAAAATGAAGTTATTAATGATCTAAGAAGGCATACTAGGGCATATGTGAAAAGTATTGGAGGATTGCCGATTATCCCTGATTTACCCAGAAGAGAGTACAAGAAGAAAGACTGTCCTGTATTGGAAGATGCAATTTTGGTTGGAGATTTGGAAGAATTGGTAGAAACAGCCTGGCAGGAAGTTGTTCAGCCTTTGAATCAAGTGGGCCCAAACACACCTTGGTGTCCACCTGTTCATACTCTTGTTCATTCACCACCTCGCTTTCCACCTGTTGGAGACATTTACCATCATACTCACTCTTTCAGTCAAATTGGCCTAGTTAAACCACTATCCTAAGTTTAATTGACATCATTGGAGCATTAATTACCATCATCCCAGTCACTCCCATGCCTACCTATAGTCAAGGAGGCTAACTGGAGCACTCCAGGGGTGATCTGTGTGACATTAATGCACCTAATTGCTAACTGGTGGTTACTTTCAGTTCAACCAATCAGTTACAGTCAGTTAAGGCACGTCCATTCATTAAATATATTATTTAATGATTATTTAATGATTATTTATTATTATTTTAATGAACTGGAGTCAACAAGGCGCCTCCACCAACTTCTGATGGTCAGTTCAGCTTCAGTTAACCTCATCAGGGGTCATTGGATTCATGCAGTACTAGCACTTGATGATTGGATTTCTATGACATGTGTTTGATCTCCTTCAGTTGAGATTCAGTCACTTATTGCACTCCAACTTTAGTTAGGGTTGGTGAGTCAATTAGGGTTTTGGTCAAGTGGTTAACTAAGTGAGATTACATGGCAAAGAGTTAGTTAAGCTAGACTCACTCATTGAATTCGAATTGTCCCTTAGGTATTCAAATTCTTCATGGAGTTAAGCCATTGCTATGCATGGAAATTGTAACCTTTCATTGTTTGTAAGATATATAGAGAGGAAACCTATTTGGTATTCCAGTTATTTTCCAATTCATGAGTATTTGTTAATTATTCTTTGATGATTTTGATTCCTAGTTCCTAGATCATGTGCAAGAATTAATATGGTATCAGAGCTTACAGCGGGACGAAGAACAATCTCTCAAAAACAATATTTTTGACAGATTTCTCCATGGAAAGTGAGCAATAGCTCAAAATTCTAGCACTGCACCAGAAGCCAAGGCTTACCACTCAATATCCCAAGTAAAGAACTTGTTGATCAAGTTTGCTTGATTGAATATGCTGGGTGTGATGAAATCCTATAATGTGCAGGTTGTCTGACCTTACGGTGCCTTTTTTTTTTTGATTTGCAGGTCTTAACAGGTACAACTTCGAATGGACTCATCAATCCCTCCTCTCACCCCATTCACAAGCTATTCGGAATGGAAGTTGAAGATGATTGCATATCTCAAGACATGAGGTCTCTATGAGGTGTCTATTGGAATTGGAAGAGAGACTTATGAGAATGAGAATGACTGGCTAAATGACATTGACAGAGCTTTTGGATCAATAGCTCTGGCCCTTGATGATAGCTTGTGCTACCTTATTTGTTCTGCTGAATACCCAAAGGAAGTCTGGACAATATTGGACAGAACCTTTGGCAAGAACAATGAGGGTCATAATAGTACTTTGGAGATTACAGCCAGCACCACAATATTTCTTCACTCAAAATTCTCAGCCACTACTCTATTTAATGAAGTTGTTCAAGATGATGATGAAGCAGAATCTTCTACACATTCGATTCGAATTGAAGAAAGTCTCCATGAAGTGACTCCTTCTCCTGATGCTCCGAAAGTTCATGAGATCTCTGATATCTCATCTTCTCATATTTCTGAAATAGAAGAATACATTCAAATCTCTGATATTGAAGAAAAATTATGTTTCACTTCCATGCAAACATTCACCGGTGATTTTCCTTTGAATTATGTGCAAAATTTACCAGTAATTGCTTCCGAAAGTGAAGAGAAAATTGATTTTTCTCCCTCTAATGTTGCTGCTGGTGTGCAAATATGTAATACCTTGGATATTTTGGAAAAAATATCAGATTATAAGAGTGACACATTCACTCCCCATGATCTAGATCTTCCAGCAAATTCCTGCAGGATTGCATCCACCAAAATTCAGAATTTTAAAGAAGAAGAAAACTGTGCATCTACCGTCTCGGTTGACCATACTTTTGGATCTGATATGAAACTTATTAGATCTAATATGATATTATTTGGATATGATCTGATATTTCTTGGTTCAAAATTTTAGTTTCATAAACCTTCAGTACTGCTTGTAGCTGTTCTCATCAACGGTGTGAAGAAACAAGTACCGCAAGTCTCCTTCGAAACTGCTGCTGGGGATTTGATTTCATTTCATAGTTTTGGATATGTTGTGAACTTATTTAGATCTGATTTACATTCTGATATGATATTATTTTGTTCATATTTTAAAATCCAATATCTTTCAGTCATGCTTGTAGCTACTCTCACCAATTCCGGTGTGAAAAATCAAGTACCGCAATTCTTCTTCAAATTTGCTTATGGGGATTTGCTGTTAGTTTCCTCCTGTGAGGTTGCTGATATTTTATTTTGTGATTCATTATCTATTTCAGAATATATATCAGATTATGGATCTCAAGCATTCTCTCTACAAAGTCCCATGGATTCTCTACCTTTGGTCACAAGCTCATCTCCTCACAGAACTAGTAAAGAGGAAGACATTCTGCATCCGCTTGGACACTTGCTCCTAAGATTTGGGGCTGATTTTACCACTCATGGTTTTCTGTTCAAGGCTGCAACATATCAGTCTATTGAGTATTCCACACATGGTTCGAATCCTCAAGAACCTTTGCTCTCTCTTCAGATGACTTCAGTTGCTCTACATGGGTCCAGTTTTCACCGTGCAGCAGCTTATATTTATGATTCGGTTGAGTGCATTGTTCTTCTTCCAAAGTGGAAGATTCCTCCAGAAATATTCATTTAGTTTGGATTCATAGGTTCACATGCACAGTCTCAGGATGTTGCTGCATAGAAGAACCAATTCTTGATTTACTGCTTAGTTTGAGGGGGGGGTATTTTTCCCATAAGGTTTTCCCCATTTCCTTGGTTATATTAAGCAGTTACTTTATTGTACAAGGTGACCTATGGCCTTTGTTTCCAGGGCCCTAGCATTTTTTGCATCTATGTTTTCTAACTCTTCCTGAGTATAGCTTAAGGGGGGGCGTTGGAGACATTTACCATCATACTCACTCTTTCAGTCAAATTGGCCTAGTTAAACCACTATCCTAAGTTTAATTGACATCAGTGGAGCATTAATTACCATCATACCAGTCACTCCAACGCCTACCTACAGTCAAGGAGGTTAACTGGAGCACTCCAGGGGTGATCTGTGTGACATTAATGCATCTAATTGCTAATTGGTGGTTACTTTTAGTTCGACCAATCAGTTACAGTCAGTTAAGGTGCCTCCATTCATTAAATATATTATTTAATGATTATTTATTATTATTTTAATGAACTGGAGTCAACAAGGCGCCTCCACCAACTTTTGATGGTCAGTTCAGCTTCAGTTAACCTCATCAAGGGTCATTGGAGTCATGCAATACTAGCACTTGATGATTGGATTGCTATGGCATGTGTTTGATCTCCTTCAGTTGAGATTCAGTCATTTATTGCACTCCAACTTCAGTTAGGGTTGGTGAGTCAATTAGGGTTTTGGTCAAGTGGTTAACTGAGTGAGATTGCATGGCAAAGAGTCAGTTAAGCTAGACTCACTATTGAATTCGAATTGTCCCTTAGGTATTTGAATTCTTCATGGAGTTAAGCCATTGCTATGCATGGAAATTGTAACCTTTCATTGTTTGTAAGATATACAGAGAGGAAACCTATTTGGTATTCCAGTTATTTTCCAATTCATGAGTATTTGTTAATTATTCTTTGATGATTTTGATTCCTAGTTCCTAGATCATGTGCAAGAATTAATACCACCCGGACTCATGGCAGGCATAAACGCTAATCAGCCACCTAACCCACCAAATCCACCACCTGCTTGGAAAGCCAGATCAGCTTTAAACCTAACACCACCTTTGCATGAATTACCTCAGGATTTTGAGAAAATGCTGCCCAAATTTGACCCAAGTGAAAATATTTTAGTAGATGATCACTTGCAAAGTTTCTACTTGGCCATAGAAGGACTAAAGGATGGAGACCACGAAGATGTAGTCTGCAGACTTTTTCCACATACCCTTAAAGGAGTAGCAGCTTCAAGGTATTTTGGTCTTCCTGCAAACTCAATCCCAGACTGGGATACTTTTGAAAGGATATTTAGAAGAAAATATGAATCCTAGAAGACCCATGCAGCTCTCATGAAAAGACTATGTGCTTTAAAGAAAGAAAGAAAAGAAAAGGTGCATAGTTTTACCCAAAGGTTTGCTGCTTATCTTAAGAATTTCTCTGCAGCTAATAAGCCCTCTGATAAAGTTCTGATTGAGTATTATACTTCAGCTTTGGGGCCTAACTTGGCCATGTTTACAAAGGCTCAAGTTAAACCTACGTTATAAGATACTTATGAAGAGGCTGAGAGAGTAGAAGCTGAAAAAGAAAGCATAGAAGATTATCCTGAGAAGTCAAGAGAGAAAATTTTTGGGAAGAAAGCCTTATTATTGTCTAAGCCTAAAGAAGAGCAATCACATAATTTGAAGGAATGTTAAAGATGATGCAGAAACTTTCTAACAGAATAATAGATTTGGTAAACGAAAAGGAAGCTCAGAAATCATATAAGCCGTACTACAAGAGAAGAGAGGATGACAATCAGTCTAAACCTCCTCCACACCGTCCTGCATCAATGAACTTAATGGAGGTAGGTATGGATAACTTTTGCACTTTCCACCAGCAGCCCCATTCTAAAAAAAATTGTCCTCAATGGATAAATTCAATGACATTAGTGATGAATCAATTGCTGGATTCCAAAATAATAGAGGCTAATGATGAAGAAGAAAAGGGTGGTAAATCCACAGAAAAACAAGAGAATGATGCTTTGGTATTATGGGATTGTGTCTCGCTTTTTGATACAGAAGAAGGTACTCTGAAACATGAGATATCGGAAACAACTGTGACAACAAGAAGCCGGGATTTGGTGAAGAAAGACAATTCAATACTCCCAAAGGTCAAGAAATTGCAACAGAATGTAAAGAAACTATAGAAGAACAACACAGAGGATAAAATTCGTAAACTTACTATTAGTAGTCAAGATCCGAAACAATTCAACATGCCTACTAAGACTATTGAAGACAAAGTGGGTAATGTCAAGGAAAATCTCAAAGCACCTGAAGTACTAGAGGAAGAACTTCCCACCAAAAACCAACCTGTAGAAGAGATTGTTGAAGCAAGTGTGGAAGGTAAGACTAGGTTTAAAACCCCACCATTCCTCCTAACTTCAGAAATTTTAAACCATAATGTGCACAATTGTTTGGTAGACTTAGGATCATCAATAAATGTTATGCCACTTGCAGTTTGCAAAAATATTAATGGACAGCCTAAACCTACTACCTGGGAGGTTACTCAGTTAGATAGGACCAATGTGAAAGTAGTCGAGGAAATGGAGGATGTCCTAATTCGATTATCTATAAATAAAAATATCTGTCAGTACATTGATATTGTGGTAGTAGGCATACCTGATGGTTATGGACTTATTTTGAATCGAGACTGGTCAGCAAGACTAAATGGGTATTTTGCTTCATATTGGTCACACTTGTTGTTTCGTCAGAAGGGAAGTTCAAATTAGATTAAAATATTAAGAGAGCCCTACATGAAACACAATGTCACGCAATTGGAAGAGAAAAATGAATCAGTGAATTATGTATTGGAAAATTATCTAATTGAACTTGAACCAGGAAACTTTGCATCAGAAGAACCCAGCAACATATCAGACACCTAGCCCAATCTCCTTCAATGTTCATGGGCTGATGAGATTGATTGTAAAATAGTAGATTTAATTTTTGTTTCAAGAACAATAGAATTAGATCATGGTTAGGTATTTCTCATTTTGTAGTCAAGCATAGCACCTTAACTTACAAGCTGCCAGATTTATAGGGGTGGGCAGAGAATTGACGAGTTAGTGGTTTAGTTCTCAAATTTTTAATTTTCTTGATTTTTTATTTTTCTTGATTATCTTGTACATAAATAAATTGATTTGGTTGTTTACTTTGATTTATTTTCATTTCTATTTGTTTTATTTAGATTTTGTTTGATTTCAATAAAACGAAGCAAACTTTTGGTTGCATGGAGAACATCAGAGTTCTAGATGAACTAAATCCTTGATTATAAGACTGTTATTATTGTTTTATTTGATAAGAATTTCTTCTAGTTTAGCAGTTTTCCTAAATGGCTATGAACACATTGAATTCTTGCTTAATCCCTGTTAAATAACTCAAGATAAAAAGGTCTGGAATACTATTTCGAGGCTCCATCCATCTCACACTTAAAAATGTCCTAGGGGGTGACAGAAAAAGACCCATGGAAAGGAAGCAAGGTAAATAGTATATTATATATAAATGATCCCATGCCAAGAATTGAAATCCAAAAGGCTAAGAACAGTCAAAACTCCTAAGAAAGCAATATGTATCAATACAAAGTACTAAATCATATAAGTACAAAATTGCCAAAATTTCTTCTCCGTCCATGAGCTGAAAATTAAATACATCTCTCACACACAAAAGGACACTATGGATAGAGGAGCCTGAATAAAAAATTCAGAAAGAAAGGCATGAGGAGGACTCAAAATGACAAAAAGTCCAAAAGCACAAAAAAGGTGCAAAATGGCATGGGAATGAGGAACAAATGAATATTTCTTTTTACCATATGTTACGATCCTGTGGTGTCCAAGCTGGAATCTATCCAAAGATAGAGGTAAAAATGAAACTCATCTTCCTGGCCTCAAAAGAGTTATCTCAACTTTGAAACCTTGACTTCCATTTTCCTAAAATTGGACTATTATCAATGATTAAAAGTACATATATTTTCCATTTGGGAAATCCAAACATCTAGAAGAATTCAACATGTTAGTTGTATTGTTAAGCAGTATGTTACTTAAGGAAAGAATTGTCCAGAGATCTAGGCTCACTAGGTAGTCACCAATTGTTGTAGCTGCAACGTTTTCCCAATTTTTTTTAAATTTTGGACCCTCCTTTTAATTTTACCTTGCCTAGATTTGTTTGGGATTGCTGAACTACCTTGTCTTCTTATACAAATTTTGGATCTTGTGGGGTTGAATTAAGTTGAAAGACTATCTTTTCTTTGACTTGAATTTGATATTTTGAGTTATGGATGATTTCCTTTTCGCTATTGGAAGTTTATCGAACTGAGAGTCAGGGCCATAGTAATATACGTAGCCACAGTTACGAAAACTTACTCACAAGTGACCCGATCCAAAGCCTACTTATGAACATTCTAATGGACAGTTATGATGTTCACCGATGCGCTTTATTGCATTTGTTTTTTTGGACTGTTGGCATTTTTATTTTATCACAGTCGGAGCATCAGTCTTCTGCATTGTCGCTGATTCGAAAGACAGATAAATAATGGGTCGATGGATAGTTGTTTCTTTCGCCGATCACGTGGTTTTATTGTTTCAACTGTTTGCTTTGCGATGATTTTTTCAGAATGGTTTGACTTTGATCAGAGGCCGTAGTCTAATTTTGTTCTATCGTTGCGGCTCCGAAGCGAACTAACCAACTGCCATATAGTTGTTTTGATCACCGATGTTTTTGGTTGTCGTGGAGTTTGTAGTCTATTTGAATCCTGCCATTGTGGCTCCAGAGTGGACTAACCATCCAACATGTATTTTTTCCATTCACCGATGGTTTGATTGACTTTCGCCGATGTTTCGTTTGATTTTCGTCAATGTTTTTTTCTAGTTTTCTCCGATGTTGACTGGTCTATGGAACTTTTGGTCCATGTAACTTCTGTCATTGCGGCTCTTTAGAGAACTAGTCATCCGATGCTATAGTGATTTCTAGGTCCGATGCTACAAGGTTAGTGTTTTATTTCACCATTTTTTATTGTGCCGCGGAACTCCTAGTTCGTCCGTCACCTGCCATTGCGACTCATTAGCAAGTTAACCACCCAATGCTTTAGTTGTTCCGCTGTCCGATAGAAGATTTTTCCTGCTGACATTTTTCAACCGAGGTCTATATATATATGGGACGGTTATTATTTTATTTTTTATCTTTGTGAATTCGTGTCTGCCTCCATTCTCACTGTCAAACTGTGCATCTGTGCTTAGCTGTCGGGATTTTGTGCATTTGGGGTGCTGCCATGGATTCTTTAGACCATCACATTGACTGCAGTTTGTTTGCTAGATAGGCTAACCGTGGTTTCTCCTCCTTTTGATTTTATTGATCAGTTTTGGAACTAGGGTTTTGTCCTCTGCTTAGGCATTCCCGTCATTTGTAGTTGGTCATCTAAGTCAGATTTTGCATCCTTATAGCATAGAGTATTGGTCAGTTTCGCAACATTTACAGTGGGGGGTTTTTGTTTCTTGAGCTTATATGAGCCGTTATGGAGTTTCGACCCCAGTCCAATGGATTAGGAGGTTGGTGGAGACAAGCATTACGCTGTCTGCACCATTTTTTGTGGGATTTCTTATGGCCATCCAGGGTGAATTTTTTCATTTGTCTTCTTGTCATAGACAGTTACCCTATTTTCTTGGACACCGGAGGATTTGTTTCGCTCGTTTCTATTACTGTATGGGGATGTTTCAATTTGGGAGAGAAGTTGGATTGCATTTTGTTTTAAATGATGCATATTGTCAATCACGATTATAATTAGTTGCAGATGGACTTAGGATTTTTCAGACATAACTTTTAGAAGTTTTCTTGCTAGTTATTCTCGATTTTGCATTTGCATTATGATAGATTTATCTGTTACGAATATAGAAGAGGTAAATGTTTATACATTTTTTCTTCATTCTTCGAATGCTGATTAAAAGCTCAAATAGCCTAAATACATTTTGGTTTATGACAGGGAAACTTCTTCAAAGGTGACATGTCTAAGAGACAAAAAAAGAAGGCCCATGTTGCTGAAGGAGAACCTGAGGTGGAAATCATTACCAAGGTAGAATATATTTATGAAGATACTAGAGCTACCACCGAGGTAGAGCCTGATTATAAGTGGGGTGAGATATATCGTATGATTTCAAATCAAAATGTTCCTAATGCTGGATTTGAATAATTGACCATATATGCCAACATAGAGAAGTCAGCTCTTATGAAGATAGCCACTAGACCTGAGTTGTTCCCATGCTCAGAGGTGATCAGTTAGATTCTACCTAAGGCTGATGTGACCACTATGATTTTAGCCAATACTTCCAAACAGGGATATGCTGCCTACAATCCTAGTTATGTATCATTGGCATATCACCTTCGCCCAACCCAGGTTTACCTAACTGAATATTGGTTGAAAGAAATAAACTTGGACCTAGTTTAAATAGTGAAGAGGATGATGATACCTGGGAAGAAATTTCGAACCAAGCCATCAGGAGAGTATGATACAGCTACTCTCAAGACACCTTATAGGTTTATAGAATTCATGTTGAACAGAGTGTTTAGGAGAGCTCATTGTAAGAGATTCAAGTTGGGATGGATCCCTATTATTTTCTATGTGGCCACCCAGGGGACTATATTCAATTGGGAAAACATTATGTCCAACAGCCTCTCAGCTTGCATTTCTTCAGCTCTGGGAGGGGTGTCCCAAAAGAAGCATGAGTTTTATATGAGTTCCATCATAGTGGAATGTATACTATGCACCCATCCATTCCCAGCCTTAAGATGCATTTGGGACAGGGATAGAACCACTGTGTACACTGCATACAAAATATTTTGGGCACACAAGTATTACAGCCACTATAGAGTGATGTGTGAACATTTTATTATGCCTTTACACAATTTGATATTCCTAACAGAATGCAATTGTATGTCTAAGGAGGCATTTAAATTCATCGAGGAACATGCAAATTATTATTTGACTGATGATGGGTTGTACAGCAGGATGTATGGTTGCTCCAGGGCACCTTCTTTGCTCCCCAAGTATGCCACTGATTATGTGGTGCATAAAGAAGCAGTCAAGAAAGTTTACCTAGATGGTGTAGGAAGCTTCATGTTTGAACACAACAAGGCAACCTATCCTGCAATACCTTTCAGGCTGGGAAGATACAAATTTACAAATATTAAAAGAGCTACTGAATTTGTACAGGAATTGGAGTAGTTTCATTTTGGAGAGATGAGCTTCCATATAAATGACTCCCAAAAGAAAGTTGTAGAAAATTGCAAAGAGGCAAATGTTCACTTTGAATATACAAAATTCTGGGACAAAGATGAAGAAATGTTCAGGAATGTAAGGAATATGATTGCATTGAAGAGAATATTTAAACAGAAAATCATCGTTAAGGGTGGTAAGGGCCAAACCACGCAGAAGAAAGATGAAGAGGAGGAGGCTAAGAAAAGAGAAGAGGATGCTAGGAGACTAGCACAAGAGGCTGAGAGTTGGCTTAAGAATGAAGAAGAAGAAAGAAATAAAGCTGCAGAGAAAGAAGAAAAGAATGCAGAGGAAGTTGCAAAGAAGATAGAAGAATAAAGAAAAAAGAAAGAAGATGAAGAGATGAAGAAGAAACAAAAAGAAGCTGAAAGTCTGAGGCTGACTCCTACAACAGAACAACAAACTGCTGACCCAAAAAACATTCAATAAATACAGGACTAGATAGATCAGGGGCAGGGACAAGATGATCCTGATTCCCAGGAGCCTGCTTCAACTTCTAGCAGTACTCAAGAACAAGTGGTTTTTTTCTGAATTGAATCTGATACCTTTTGTGCAGGAAAAAGGAGAAGAAGTCCCATATTTTAGCACCATTTTTTATGACAAAGAGAAATAGAGGATTGTCAAAAGGATTGAGAGAAAAATTGAAACAGGGGGACAACCAGGCATGATGTTCATTAATAAAACCTTGGTGCATGGGACAGATGCAGATCTGAGGTTAACAGCAAGAGCTGGAGTGGCATTGACACAAGCCACTGAAGATAATGTAAATAGACTGATGATGAATCTGGAGCAGTCAAAAAGGAACGTAGCTTAGTTGAAGGAAACTTTGAAGAAAGAGACAAATGAAGGTTATAAACTGAAGAGGAAATTTGAAGACATGCAAAATGATGTGAAGACTTCAAAAGTAGAACTTCAAACTCTTCAAGCAAACAAGATGACTTTGGAAGTTTCCATGGAAAGGACAGGTAAGGATGCTCAGAATAACCTAGTAGAATTACAGAGGTTACAGCAAGAATATCAAGTGCTGAAGATAGAAAAGGATGAACTCAAAGCATCATATGAAACTCTTAGTACAGAAAAGGGCCAGCTGCAAAGCGGAGTAGTGGAGTTGGAGAAACAGAGAGCTACTACGGAAGCGAAAGAAACTGATTCCAAGTGCAGGTAGCAGATTTTGAAGGATAGATTACTTCATTAGCAGCATCACTGAAGGATGCCAATGAACAACAAACTAATATCCAGCCTATAAAGGAGCATGTCCTAGCCCAACGAAGAAGAATGCACTAGCTGCAAGTGTCTATAGAAGAGGAAAGATGTAAATTCTTGTAGATAGATAACAAATTGGAGAAAATTTTGGAGACTACCTCATATCTTTTAGATAGGTCTTAGGACATTTTGGAAGTCTTGACAGGAAGGATAGTAAGGATAGATACCAATGAAGAAGTTCCTGCAGATTTACCAGCTAAAGATCAACGTAGCTTAAAGTAGGACTATTACTTGTTAGAATTTGCAATAAACGTAGCAGAGGAGTTCAAGAAAGCTATGAGGAAAATAAGAGAGCTTGTACTGAATACTATATAAGGGTGCTGGTCACCTACAATAGATGTCAAGTTGCTACAGAACAAAGACTAGAGGCATTACCAGAGCATGAGCTGCTCACAGAAATGCTAAGAGCAGGTATCAGGAGGATGAGCAAAAGATACAACAAGTCAAGCACTTGGATGAATAGATCGTGAAAAATGTCGTAGCTCATGTAGCAGTCAGCATCCATTTGCTTGAGGATCAACTGCGTTTAATCCCAGCCAAAATCGAAGTAGTTAAAAATCAATCTACTAAATATGAGATCAACATTTGTTTTCTTGAACCTTCAGAACTTGAGAGCATAGTAGTAGAAGCCCAAGCGTGGAAAAAGTTCTTAAATGATAAAGTGGGGCCCTCTACTTAGAAGTGCTGTATTAATTTTTGTTTTAAATGTAATATATTGTAAAATGTATGAGCACTCATTATAGGACAAATTCTTGGAGTTGAAACGTTGGTGAAGCCCAAGAGTCATTTGGGACAGCCCAAAAGTTTTGCTTTTTGTATAAGTATAGGATATTTTGATAAGGGAGGGGACTTTTTCCCAGTTAGACTTGTGAGAACATGTTGTAAGAAGAACTATTTCCTTTTGCAATAGATAATTACAATTTTTCCTGTTGGAGAAAACTTCGGTGGAATGTTCAAATGTTGTGCAATGGATGTTGTTGAAGGGGAACTATTTTGTTTTCAGCTTTTATCCATTAACTGTGAGACCGTTCTAACTTGTTGAACCTATGTTCTTGTATGAATGCTCTCTAGTTTATTTTATGGAATTTGCACTATGAGTAATTAATGCTTTTCATAAACAATGAGCTATCTTGTTGTTCATCTATCTATTCATGTTTATGTGTTTTGAAATAAAGAACAGCTACCTGTGATTTTTCTTAATGCATGAACAGTAATAAATTACTCATTAAATGATAATCTCGCTCCCTAGGGATAGTTTAGTTAAGTTAGTTTTAGTTTTCTTGTTGTGTGTGATTTAGATGCGAGAGAGTTTAAGATGAGAGGTAAGAACCTGGGCATCACATTGTGATCACTCCTCGCATTCTCTATCAATCTGCATTCTTAGATAGGCACTTGCATATCATACTTAAAACTAAAAAACTAAAAAGATACACGTTGGACTGGGTCGTAACTGGTAAAACCCTTTATTTTTGTTACTTGACCTATGATAGCCGGACAGTAAATCAGATAGATTCCCCATACCAAACAGTAACGGGCTAGTTGGGAACATTTACTGGGGAGAATCCCTTGCTGTTTTCGCCTACGATTTTCCAGGCGTCAACAATATGCTAGCCCTTATTTCCTGTGGGAGAGCCCACCCTACTAGATATGAGAAGCACAAGAATGACAAGCCACCTCGCGGGCTTGCCTCAACCGAGAGCAATGCGGCCCTTCTTCTAGAACCCACGGCTAGCAGTGTTAGTCAGAGAAGAATGAGGTGGAGGATGAGGTTGAGCAGGGGAAAGATGTAAACTACCCTGCCAATGTGTACCCATGCAGAAAGCTGCATTTGAAACACATCAAAAACACACACTTCAAACCAAGAAGGAGGCATCATACTCATTATCTATAATAACGGCCAAGCACGTCAAGTTGTCACTCAAGCCGTATGCACCCACTAGCTCCAAATGTTTGATTATATTTGTAAAATGTGGTGATAGTTCCACTCTCTATACTGTTAATGCATAACTGTGACTGCAAACAGTTTTTAGGTTCGTTTCAGAGAATAATCTCAGCACTGAAGTATTATAAATGCACTCCCGATAGGGGGAAAAGAGTTAGCTGGAGGATTGGGGAAATCTTCAAGGGCTGAGGCTCTCTACTATGAATAAGATCTGGTGCATGTGTTATCAAGAAAGTTGCAAAGGAAGAGTTGTTTCTTAAGACAGAGATTCATGTGTCATTGCTTCTTTCAATATGTATTTCCTTTACATGAAATGTATATCCTGTTTCCATTCCAATTTGTCGATTGCTTTCATGTCTGTAACCTAGTGTATAATAGTTTGGAATTCATACTTTCTATGGTCCTCCTATTGTTTCAGACATTTATCAAGTTTTCTTCTAAAGTTGCACGGAATTCATCTCACTGGTACTCCGTGTGATGGGTTTTTCTCTCTTGTCCCCTAACCACCCGCTAAATATCTCCTGATTGCGAGATCGACGGGTATCTTTCCTTCGTCTACAACCCCAGGCCATTCTTTTCCTCATGCAAATGTTCCCTACTCATTTTTTTGACTCCATTTCCAATGGTCCCTTGCCTTGATAATCCCACTTGCATCTCACGCCACTCTACTTTGTCCCTTTCCAGAAGTCCGGTCTCTTGACCATCCCTGAGAGAATATCTTACACAGAGTAAAAATCCGAATACAAGTGAGAGATCCCTCTATGACTGCGCAAGGCCAGAGGCGCAGTCTATAGTGGTTTTGTTGTTACGCCGGGGGTGGGCCTCCCCCTCAACCTTGGGGCTCAAAATCCCGGCGCTAACACTATGTTCATAGCATTTTGATTGATTGAATAGAAAAATAATAAATTTTGTTTTCAGTATTTCTTAACACAAACAAAGAGAATCTCTTTTTAATATTTTAGACTACAAAAATAACAAAAAACACATAAAAATAATCATTAATATATATTAATATACCCTATAAACCAAAAACATAAATAAGAATTAATTAATGTAATATATATAACCTATCTCTATTAAATCAAGTTTATCACATTAAATAGAAGAGTAATCTTGTGGGACCTTGACCATCATTAAAGAATGGAAGCAAGTTCCTTGTGATCTTGTTGAGGATTCTTGCTGTCAGGATCCTTGAAGAGTGCCAATTAACATAGCTAATATATGGGAAGAGTACCCACAACTTAGCTAAAACACTCAAGTGGGTCATTACTCGGAATAAGGTATATCTACAAGGAAATTTGATGCCCTCAAACACCGTGCAAATAATGGGATATTGGGATACAACAAGAGAGTACCCACATATTTGGTTCCAAACTGGTGTGGAAATTTCCACGGGAAACTTTTGATATATAGAGAACATGATATGCTCAATATATATACATTTTCTAGAACTATGTTATGGTAGACCTCACCTATGATAATATTTAAGGATAGATGAAAATATCTATGGGGGAAGGAAACTTGAGTCTAAGTGCATGCTTCTTTAATATCGAGTGGGATACAAGCGCCTTGGGGAGTGTAAGTGGACAGTATCATGTAAATATGGTCATGGGGAAATAAGGGAATTAATCCTTAATTGGGGCTCCTTCAACTCCAACACCATGAATAACACCTAAAATTAAAGAATGTCAACTTTTGTTATGACCAAAACAAGAATAAAAGAAAAAGTAAACATCATCATCATATCAATGTTCATATAAAGGAATAACCATCAATCAGAATACATGGGTACCTAACCACTTTAACCATTGATATAGTAGGATTCCCTTTTAGGTCAGCACCCAACATTAGTTTTCATGATCAATGTCAAACCATTTTAGGTAAGCAACCAACATTGTAGACATATTCAAAGACCAATCCACGAATGGTCACAAAGTTTTGGAGCATTTTACCATTAATCAACATTCGACTTAAAATCCTTTCCCTCATTTTCACATAGTTAAAGGAGTTTGATATAAGTCGATCATCATTATAAAACATATATTAATTAAATAATTGAGTAATATTTTATAATTTATTATATTACATATTTAAATATATTATTTTTTGATAAGCAAAATCCTTAAACGCTTCATTTTTTTACTTCACATTGAGCATAATATAACCTATTTAGAGTTGGTTGTCAAACATGAAATACTTCTTCATTAGAAAAGAAAGATTTTAAATTTAACCTATGTTAGAATAATCAACCCGTAGTTAGCTACCTTAGACATTAATTAATCCAATTTTTGTCTTATTTGCCTAGTTTCCATATTCCACCTTATGCAAGTTGTCCTCCACACATCCAAAGTGGTAAAAATTGATAAATTTGAGTCATGGAGCACTTGGGAAACCACTTGGAATCAAATCTACTTTATTCCTGGCCTTCCTAGCGCATGTCTTCTTTTTCTAAGTTTTAAGGCAATTGGGAAAGTTTGACTAGGTGAAGTTAACTTTTTTTTGTCCTCATCATCCTCCACTCTTTTCTCCTAAGAAAAGCATGTATGAGTTGTCCTTCCATCATCTATTATCTTTCCTAATTGATTTTTCCAATTCGTGAGCTCCTAGACAGATTTGGAAACTGCTTTATGCACCTATGGGGGATTTGCTTAGATTTAGTAAGCCTGCTTTTGACCAAATTCGAATGGCATCCTTATGCATTCAAATATCTCATGTAATTATTTATTATGGTAGCCTGTGACTTCACAGGTTTGGCTATTGTACACTTATTCAATACAGATTAGTGTTCTACTCCATATTCAGTCTCCTTTGTGGGTAATTTGCATGTGTAATTGGCAATTTTTGTGAGTGTAATTGTTCTAACACCTGGGTTCAATTTCCACATGGTATCAAATCCTTTGTATATCAATTTCTCTCCTTCCAATTTGTTATTTCAAGTTCGACATCATTGACTGGGAGCATTCTACAGACTGAAGGGACAATTTCTGAGCTATGGATCAATCTCATAAGATCATCTTGACTCCATTTAAATTATTTGAATGGAAAGTAGATATGGAGATAGTGTTGAGAGTGAAAGGCCTCTATAGAGTGACTATGGAAACAAAATTATATCCCAATGCAGCTGCAGAGAAAATTAAATGGCACAACAGGAGGGATGAGGCCTATGGTCTCCTGTGTCTGAGCATATCCAGAGGCCTCCTTTTCCATCTTGATGGATTAACATAACCAAATGAAGTATGGGAGAAGCTTGTTGATCTTTTTGGTAAGACATATGAGATGAGGGGACATCAAATTGAAAATGAATTGATCTCGCTAAGTCCCAATAGCTTTGAATCCCTGCAACTCTATTTTTCCAAGTTCAAAGCTCTTTTTTTGCAGCTAAAATAGTGTGGGATCGAAAAGAAGGATGAGAAAATGGTTTTTTCCATACTCTCAAATCTTGGCCCTGACTATTCAGTGTTTTTCTTGACCTTCTATGCCACAAAGTTGACAGCTCGAGCCTGGAAAATGCCTATCCTTGCAGATTTCATGGAATCTCTCACACAAGAAAAAGATAAATTGGTGATGATGGGCACCATCAAACCTTCCAAATACCAAGCTCTGGTTGCTGCAGATTCAAGGGTGGATTCAAAAGGAAAGAAGAAATGTAAGAAGCCACCTGAGCAAAAGAGAGACAAGAACAAGTCTCTAGAGGAGCCCCAAGGTTCCAAGAAGAACCCCCAGAAGAAGAAGAGCAAAGGAGAAATGAGCAAGTGCGCATACTGCAGTAAGGTAAATCATCTTGAAAGCTTCTGCATGAAGAATCAAATAGACATGCTGACCCAACTCCTGGAGAAGAATGGCATCTCCCTTCCTGACAGCTCAAAGAAGAGGGAAGGAGGATCAAATTCAGAAGACAGAGAGAGAGTTCATGCATTGGTTGCTAGCACATCAAGCTCACCTAGTTTCATCTAATTCTAGAGCTTCAAGACATATGGTTTTGACCAAGGAGGCATTCACCTTAGTTGACATGTCGAAAGTTCCACCAATTGTACTGGGAGATGACTCTCTCACTGAAAGTTTGGGCTAAGGGAGGATTGATCTTGACCATGGTAAGTTCAGAAATTTATTGTATGTTCTAGGTCTTGCCTCTAACCTCTTATCAGTGTATCAAATGACCCACACAGGGTCTCCAAAGAAGCTCATATTCTCCCCTGATGAAGTTGAGATCACATAGATCTCAAGTGGTAAAGTCATTGCAAAAGGAATTGTAAATCACACTTCGAAGGTATACATGTTCTCACACTTCCTACCCTACTCAAACCCCTCTTCTCTTTTGATTCATGCTAGTGAGGCAAGCAAGCTTTGGCATGAAATATTTGGCCACCTTAATTACAAGTATCTTTCTGATCTTAGTGAAAAAGAAATGGTCATAGGGTTACCAAATATTAATTTTTCCAAAGGATTCTGTCAAGGTTGCATCTTAGGAAAACACCCAGAGCATAAATTTGAGAAAGCTAGTCATGAGAGAACCTCTGCACCTCTTGAGTTGATCCATAGTGATGTTTCCAGCCCATTTCCTCATATGTCAATGAGTCAGGCCAAATATGCATTAACATTCATAGATGATTTTTCTAGGTATTGTTGGGTTTACTTCCTGAAACACAAGTTTGAAGTTTATGGCCTCTTCAAAGTCTTTAAGGCTTTGGTTGAAAACCAGTCTAGGAGGAAACTCAAGGTCCTCATATCTGACAATGGTGGTGAGTATGTCAAGTTTGAGTTCATTCAATATTGTATAGATGCAGGTATTCAGATGCAGCATTCTATCCCTTACACACCACAGCAACATGGTGTTGCTGAGAGGAAGAACAGATCACTGAAAGAGATGGCTACATGCATGATGGAGGCTAAGACTTTGCCACCACATTTTTGGGCCAAAGCTATAAACTATGCAGCCTATATCTAGAATAGGGTGCCTCATAAATAGCTTGATGTTATGACTCCTTTCGAAGCATGGAGTGGGCACAAGCCAGATGTGACCCATTTCAGGATTTTTGGCTCAAGGGCTTGGGCTAGAATTCTAACAAAAAAGAGGAAGGCTTTGCAGCCCCAAAGCCAAGAGTGTCTATCTGTTGGGTACTCTGAAGATTCAAAAAGGTACAAGCTGATCAATTTGAGCACAAACAAATCCTTCATTGAAAGGAGTGTTCAGTTCCAAGAAGAGCCTTTAGTAGCAGTGGAAGTTGGAGAATCCTCTTCACCACAAGAACCATTGAATGTAAGTGAAGAGATAGTTGAACTTGTTGATTCTGATATGTCTGATAATGATGATTTGATTGCAGATCCTAACAGTCCTACAAGACCAAAATGGGCAGCAAATACCATTCATGCAATTGGAGAACTAGCTAGAAATCCTAATGATCCTAGGAGGACTAGATCTCAGTTCGAGAGTGCTCTGTGCATGAAAGATCCTATGTTTGTAGAGAAATGCTATCTGATGGTTGAATCAGACCCATAGACATATTAATATGCACCAAATGATCCAAGATGGAAAACAGCCATGAAAGAATATTTCAGCTCACTCCAAAATAACAACACTTGGGAGTTGGCTGATCTTCCCCCAGGGAGGAAACTAGTTCAGTGTAAGTGGGTTTACAAAACCAAATTTTATGCTGATGGTTCACCTTTGAAATACAAGGCCAAATTGGTATCCAATAGATACTCATAGGTAGATGGCATAGACTACAATGAGACCTTTGCACCAGTGGCAAAGATGGACTCCATCAGGCTAGCCTTAGCCATTGCAGCTTCGAAGCAGTGGGAGGTACATCACATGGATGTGAAGTGTGCTTTCCTGAATGGAGATCTCACTGAAGAGATTTGTATGTAGAAACCTCAAGGATTTGCTACTAATCCATCTCTTGTGTGCAGGCTAAAGAAGTCATTGTATGGGCTTAAGCAAGCCCCCAGGGCTTGGTATGCCAAGATTGATAGCTTTCTACTATCACTGAATTTTGTTCGATGCAAGTCAGATCCAAATGTCTATTTGAAGCTGATTCATGGTTCATTAATGATTTTTTTTTGTATGTTGATGACCTTCTCATTACAAGAAGCTCAAAGGATGAAATTGCCTCCTTGAAGGACGCAATGAACCATGCATTCTCAATGACTGATTTGGGCTTATGGAGCCAATTCTTGGGACTCGAGATTGCTCAAACCAAACAAGGAATCAAATTACATCAATCCAAGTATGCCTTGGATTTGATGAACAAATTCAACATGAAGGATTGCAAGCCAAGCAAGATTCCTTTCCTTTCAGGAGTTAAGCTTGAAGAAGCTGATTCTTCACCTATGGTAAACAATACATTGTATAGGCAATTGATTGGATGTTTGCTGTATCTTACACATACTTGACCTGATATTTATTATGTAGTAAGTGTGTCTTCAAGATACATGGATCAGCCTCATGAGATCCATTGGAGAGCATCCAAAAGGATCCTTAACTTTGTTCAGGGAACAAGGACTCATGGGATCTTCTACAAAGCTAAATCTGATCTTGATTTGATTGGGTTTACTGATAGTGACTGGGTAGGTGAAAACACAGATCGAAATTCAACATCAGGATATGTGTTCATTCTTGTTGAAGGACCAATCAGCTGGTCAAGCAAGAAACAGAGTGCCATTGCACTCTCATGTACAGAAGCGGAGTACAGAGGAGTTGTAAATGCAGCAACTCAATGTTTATGGTTGCAGAGGTTACTTGGTGAGTGTGGCTTCAAATCAGAATACTCAACTAATATCTATTGTGATAATCAGAGTACCATTCAAATCTGCAATGATCCAGTTCAGAGACAGAGAACCAAACACATTGAGATCCATATGCACTACATTAGACAGCTTATGCATGATGGCACCATTCACCTACTCTTATGTTCATCTTCAGAACAAGTAGCAGATATCTTCACCAAAAAAAAATTGTGAGAAGACATTCAGCAATCTCAAATCACTACTGGGGATTTCTGATCATGCTGTGAAGCATGAGTGATGACAAGATTTTCAAATTTTGTTTTACTGTGCATGTTTAAGGAAGGATTTTTCCCACTGGGTTTTTGCCTCTTTCCTTGGTTAAATGGACATGTAGTATGTAAAGGGTGACTAAGCCTTGTTGCTAGGCCCTATAATTTTCTGATTTTTTACTCATAATTTAGGCTTAAGGGGGGGTATTAGAATAATCAACCCATAGTTAGCTACCTTAGACATTAATTAATCCAATTTTTGTCTTATTTGCCTAGTTTCCATATTCCACCTTATGCAAGTTGTCCTCCACACATCCAAAGTTGTCAAAATTGCTAAATTTGAGTCATGGAGCACTTGGGAAACCACTTGGAATCAAATCTGCTTTATTCCTGGGCTTCCTAGCGCATGTCTGCTTTTTCTGCTTTATTGCCTGCTTTTTCTAAGTTTTAAGGCAATTGGGAAAGTTTGACTAGGTGAAGTTAACTTGTTTTTTGTCCTCATCATCCTCCACTCTTTTCTCCTAAGAAAAGCATGTATGATTTGTCCTTCCATCATATATTATCTTTCCTAATTGATTTTTCCAATTTGTGAACTCCTAGACAGATTTGGAAACTGCTTTATGCACCTATGGAGGATTTGCTTAGATTTAGTAAGCCTGCTTTTGACCAAATTTGAATGGCATCCTTATGCATTCGAATCTCTGATGTAATTATTTATTGTGGTGGCCTATGACTTACAGGGTTGGCTATTGTACACTTATTCAATACAGATTAGTGTTCTGCTCCATATTCAGTCTCCTTTGTGGGTAATTTGCATGTGTAATTGGCAATTTTTGTGAATGTAATTGTTCTACTCACAAAAATTGCCAATTACACATGCAAATTACCCAAAACCTATAGCAATATCTAAGCGAACAATAATTTAATATGAGAGAAAAGCAAAGACATAGCTATGTCGTAGAAACAATTACAAATTTTAGGCATATTAGACTTAGTAAGTGACATTTCTACACAAATTCATTTTATATATAAAATATAGATTAATTTATATCATTTTTTATCATATAAATATTATTTTTATGATAAATATTAATATAAATATTTATTTCATTCAGATGCATCTACACAGCGGGGTTCTTCAGTTCACCGAAGGCAGAGCACTGGTAGATCTGCGGCCATTCCTTGCTTCGGAGGTCAGAAGACGACTTGTAAGTATACGATTGTGCATGATGTACTCTTTGTTGTTAGTTACATAAAATTAAATTGTTTCACATGTGTATATTTAATAATCAACTTGTATGTCTCTATTTTCACAGTTTCACCTAGGCATCATGCGTTGACACACGCTCCAGTGGGGAGCCAAGTGGCAACAACTTTGTGCATGCAAGCAGCAAGGAGGATACTGTTGGTGTCGGTGGGGAGGTTCCCCATGAGACAAATACATTAAATGCATATATATTTTTCTTTTAGTTATCAGTACCTTTAATTTATATTGAATTCAAATTCACCTATAGTTAATGTATGTATTTTGAATGACATTTATGTTTTCATCTAATTTTCAGGTTTTGTGAATGCACAACAGGGCCCCGACCCTCCTGACGAAGCACCATGGGAGGATGAGATCACATGCATCACACTGTAAGACATTACCATTGAGCATGACTATTTGTGGTCTAACATCTGCTCCATTTCTTACCACTCTACTGCATCATGTTCGATGTGGATGATGTTAGAGGTAGTAAACAATCTAATGAATATCTACAGGTCCATCAGACCATTGAGTTCTCTTTGGGACACTGCATGTCATAGAAGAAGGGTCGCAGTGATGGGTCCTGATAATTATCCTGCAGTGAAAGATGCAACATTTGTCCATGATGTGAAGGGAACATTATTTTATATCCCTCCTGACCGCCCTACTAGTCAACCACTTAGACTCAAGGAGTTCAAGCTAGAGGCTGCAGCGCCTTATGTGTATGACAGGTTTACTGGAGCATGGGGCATGTTTCCCCACCATGACCAGGTCCCACTGTACTTTGAAAAACATATATATATATGCAGAGCTTGTCCTAGGGATGCACCCAGATTACACCAACACACCCTCGAGCTTCTATGGTGTTGGTTGGGGATGCATTCAAACGCGTCTTGGGGCTAGGAGAGACCCTGGATCTCAGTTGGAGGAAGGCCCTTTGGTAGGTCACCCTAACAGGGCCATGCTTAGGAAACAATGACTCTAGTTGAGTCATCTTAGCTATTGACTAAGGAGCGGAGTGCACTAGGAAAGGTGTCATGTATGACAATGCATGGTACCATGATGGTTTTGCAAACAGAGAGAAGAAGAGCACCCATTGAATCTATATATCCTGAGTTATAGTGGGTGGATGATGATATTATCTACCTTATTGATCACAACACAGTGTTGCAATATGTTGTCATAGCCCACGATGCATATTTTTTATTGCATGAGAGATGTAGGCCTCGACCAACAGGACATGTATATATTTATTATCGTTCTTTGGTTGTCTTGATTGTAATGTATCCTCAAATGAATCATTTTTTTAACTAGTATTTTTCATTGTCTTAGACCTCCATGCAGGAGCCCAGTTTCATGGAGGTCCTTTTTGGCAATGATGCATCTATTCGAGGTCCCACTACAGTTTCATTTTCCCATGTCGATGAGGTATGTGTTAAATGTCATCCTAAATTTGAATTTCAAAATGAGTCAATTGTTGAACACGTAATAATTTGGTGTGTTCTAACTTTCATCATTTATCTTGTTCATATTCTATAGGGTAGAGGCAAGGGCATTGCACAGGATTCTACATACCCCCCTACTCACGACACGCCAGTCGATGATGTACTAGTTATTTATGTTTGAATTTTTTGCACATTTATGTTCATATTATAATTTACATGTTCAAATTGTAATTCTCAAGTTCAAATTGTAATTCATTAATATAACTATTTTCATGTCATGGAAATAGACACAGACACAAGTAGCTACAGATGAGGGCGTTGAAGCCACCATGATTTTACAGATGAGTGGGATGTCGCTCATCAACAAGGTCCTGATGAAGGATCGTCTCAGAATATAGGTGCCAACATCCCAAAATTTACACTCGACTCAGGCAAGGTGAGTTCATAGATCTTTGTTTCATATATATTTAATTTTTTGTCACATTGTACATGTAATTTAAATATGTGGTATGTAACTCACTTGCAGATTTCATGGTTTTAAATTTTGTAGTTCTCAGACCTGGGAAATTTTCTTCGTGATGTGCATGAAGAAGGCTAGGGGCATAGTGCAACTAACGGTAGTGGCCATGATGGTCAGTCTCTTGATCAATGGCGTAGGGGTGATTTGTAGACTATGTTATTTGTGGACTTTTTTATTTTGGAATTTATTATTTTGTATAAGTTATGATTATCAATATATATATGGACTTTTTCTGAACATGATGGATTGTTAAATGTTTTAATTATTTGCAGTTATAGTTTAAAGGTTTTTTTCAGTTACAATTTTAACATATTTAACAATCATTAATGTTTTACAATCTTACGAAATTGTACAATTTTTCGATTTAATAAATTACAAGTTTACAAAATTTACAAAGTTTACAAGTTTACATGTTTGCAAAATTGTCAATCGAACGTAACTTACAATTTTTAAAACAACTTACAATTAAAATGTTACAAAATTTACAACTTTTCAATGTAAGATCTACTAGGTGCAAATTACAATCACAATTTGCAATTTTAAGTTACAACTACAATTTACAATTACAATGTAAATTTTGATTTCATTTAAAAAAAATTACAACTACAATTTTAAATTTGATTTCATTTGTAAAAAAAATTACAAGTTTGCAAAATTGTCACTCAAATGAAACTTATAATTTAACATAACTTACCATTAAAATGCTACAAAATGAACAACTATACAATGTAATCTACTAGTTGCAATTTACACTCACAATTTGCAATTTTAAATTACAACTACAATTTACAATTACAATTCAAAATTAGATTTCATTTAGAGAAAAATAAAAATTAATTTCATTTGCAAAAGAATTTACAAGTTTACAAAAATCATAATTGAACTAAACTATAATCACGTTTTGCAATTTTCAATTACAACTAAAATCTACAATTCAATCTAATTTAATTAACAAGTTTTCAAAATTTACCCATCTACAATAATTTACAAGGAACTTACAAGTTTAAAATTCACAATTTTGCAAAGTTTACAAGTTACAATTTTAAAGTTTACAAGCTTACAATTTACAACAAATGAATATTACAAAGAGTAAAAAGGAGCAGAGACCAAGATAGGGTAAAAATGGGAAAAAAATTAATATCAATTGCAATTGGTAGATTTAATGAGAACGCAATAAATGTATGTGTTGTTCTTTGTATTGCATATCACTAACAATTTACAAGTTTACAATTTACAACTTGTCTACAATGTAACATCTAATTTAGAATGTTGCACAAATAGAGTGTGATATACATGTATTTGCACAAATACACCAAAAAAAAGTTATATAGACAAAATTGAGCTTCCATAACATGGTCTTAGGACATTGTTTGTATTCCTAGGTATAGGTGAATGCACATAGAGTATATGTGAATGCACATACTCGCATATATAAGTTTACAAAAATTACATTTAAATACAAATGATATATGTCAGAAGAAATTTTGATTTGCTACATTTCAAAAGCATGTCAACATCAAAAGTGGCATATAACGTTCATTCATCTGGAAAATGGCTACTGACATCTTCCATCTCTTTGGTTCACCCCTCTTCACCTTGATTTCAATGAGATGTATCTGAGTTTCCACCACCAAATGGCTGTACTGACAAGATATATATTCAGGCATGAAATATCTGTAACTAATATAATCTCCTTATATTCTCCCTTTTTTTAAAAAGAGGCCCATCACAACTAGGTCACCAACCTAATACCTGAACTCTCCATCGACATAGGGCTGCACCAACCTGCTTTTGATTTGTGTACACTGCATCAAAAAATATGCCACAGGCTTATCATTTCTCGGTGGTGCAATTACAACAAATACATTACCTGCATCAATATTTTAAAGTATTAAACAAATCTTAAATATATATATATGCATGTGTACAAGACTAGAAGTTTAAACATTCAATCAACTATTTGAAACTTGAATGTGTGAAAGAAATAATGAATCCATTAATCAAATCATGTACCTTGCTTAATCAAATCAAAAACCTGATCATGATCTAGTGAAACCAATGCCTCGTCAGTGCGCATCTCTTTCCACGTTGGAATTGGATGTGGCCCCATTCTTTGACATATGCATCATTCATGCAATGATCAACCCCCAGTCCATTGGCGTCAATGCAAAACTCACAGAAACACACATACTTCCTCGTTTCAATGGAAAATATGTTGCACATGTCTTTACTACGAACTNTATATATATATATATAGTTCCTACTTGCACATCGGCCTTGCTTGTTCATGACCTTAGTGACCCAAATTTTGTGTACACAAATCAACTACTTCTACTAAGCACTTAAGTCAATATGCACTATGACTCATTTGGTACCGTCGAAGTGCTCGTTTCATGCATGCACCTGTGCCATCATGTTCACGCTTTACGTGCCCTGTCTCAAAAAAGGCCAAGTCTATCGAATTCCTGTCTCTTTGTGACGGTGACTCAACCAATAAAAGGAGTGTGGCGATTTGAGCTTCCTTGCACACCCATCTGACCAAATCCAGTGTTCTGCAAATGGCATCCCATTCTTTTTGAATGAATCATAAATCAACACAAAATAGTTTTGAACAAACAACATGTCATTCTCATGATCATCGCTAACATAAAAATGGTATTCCTTGATCACATCACGTGACTGGGGAGTGTTATCCCTACCATCAATGCTCGCCTAAGCATGTCTATATAATAAATGTACAAATATGGACACCTGGTCGGAGTGATAATACTCACTTTGTATCTCTCTTTAAGGAGAAAATGTGTAATTCTCAGCAAAGTATACCAGTGATAGGATTGTTCCTGGCTCAAAAACCTCACAAGAATGCTTAAATTCTAAAGCTTTCCACCTAGACCTATGGGAGTGTTTAATGTATTTGTAAATATGACTTTGAAACTTGTCCATGAAGTCTGAAATAGGAATCTCATCCTCGAGCAAGTTGATCCTCTTAGATGGAACATCTGAAGAAGATGATGGATTCATGGAGACATACTCAGATCTCTTCTACTTAATTGTGATATCTGGCAATACAGGGTGTGTTGGATCGATAGGAAACTTCCTATGGAACAATGCCAAATCACCACATTCATGGCATCTTCACCTGCCTAGACACCTTTCAATGAAAAACACATTTTCAGGATTCCTATTGCATAGTATCATAGAAATAATATCCCACAATGTGTGACGAGCTGGTTCACCATCCCAATGGTTTTTGCAAAAATCCACAAATGTGTCGTAGTAAAACTGGAATTCAACATGGTCTCAACAAAAACAAGTGTCCTAAATCGTATTAGTCCTAATATACTAAGGTTTCAACTTACTAAACATGCTAAATGATATTTGTACACTAGGATTTGAATCTTTGAATTCCTCGAACAAAGAAACTCCTGTCATCTCCGTAACATGCTTGCAATGCTCCTTATAAACACCTCTGCCAGAACGTTGTTGCAGGACATGTTTTCAATCTGGTATAACACAAGAATGGTTGTCCCAATACTCTATCACCTTCTCTCTGATTCCCTCTTCCATCCTATCTTTAAATGCTTCTTTCCAAATAAGATCCCAACAAGTAGCTTCACCATTTTCATCTATATTTACCTTGAATTTAGTGTATTTGTGCAGTGTTTTTCTTGAAACGTGGAGCATCTTTGACATTGTTGCGACCATTCGATTCCTTGAGGTGCTTCGTGCCACAATAGCAGTTGGAATTTCCCTAGGAGAAGCTCTAATATCAATTTTTCTTAACTTTCCAAATACAGATAGTGAATTTGTTACATTTTCCATTACATTCTCACATATATTTTTATTTTTAACTTCCTTAAAACCCAACAACTTTGTGGCACGTTTAATTTTTTATGTTTTATCAAACCATGTAGGATTTGAGCTTGTGTAATCATTGATTGTTGTTCAAAATAAAACTTGATTATGTTACTAACATGCTCTTTGATTGTATAATCAGGGGTTGAGTTCCCAAACTCTTCTTGTGTGGCATCATCCAACCCTCTTAAACAAATTGCATCCATTTCAACGTCATTGAAGCTCCCAATTACTCTTGATAAATCAGAGGGTGCATGATCCTGTGATGGTTGTCCAGGATCTATCCTTGCATAAGTGATCCAGATGGATATCGGTGGCCACCCACCTATGCCACTAGCTCAAAACAATTGTCCATTGTGGCTATTTCCTAGTTATTTTTCTATGATTTTTTGGGTCCTAAAATTCTGGTGTCGTTTTGAGGCCCTAAACGACATTTTTTGGCGATTTGGGGACCAAACAGTTACTTTCGACATGCATTTGGCCAACCATAAGTTGTAAATCTTAGATATACCTTTCCAACAAGCTATTGAATGCCCAAATCAGAGATTGTATGCAAAATTTATGACCTTGGGAAGTTGACTGTTCAACTTACCACCTTGGGGCCGCAAACTTTATGACGGTTCATCTTGTAGGGTTACATTTTGGACTTTTGGGGTTCTCACCCTCATTATTATTATAAATAGGCCCCTTTGGCCTCATTTTGTATTCAGCTTGGCATAGATGAGCATAGCAACCACATCTCTTCTCAAAGATAGCTACCACCATTCTAGCAATTGTATTACAGTTTGTTCTATTTCCGTCATTTAATAGAATATGTGTTTATTGTATCTCTGTTGTCTTTGCAAAATGTCTATGATTATGATTCTGTATATGTTCTTTCATTTCGTTCACACATAAATCCGGATCAATAAGTTAATTGAATTTTGAAATTGTTTAGTTCTCTGACCAAATAAGGGACTTTTACATTGTTCAATTTCATTGTCTTTCAATGAAAAATAAGCAAATTAAAAAATTATAAACAAATGCAGTATGCAAGAAGATTTGTTTTTAAAGCACCAAATTAAATGTTGTTGCAATAAAATCTTCCTTAAGGCAATATGATAAGATGGTGTATAAATTACAAAGAGTTTTTCACATTTAGAAGATCAAAATGATTATCATCATGGTGTCTTATACATATAATTTACACTTATGTGAGTCTGTATTTGATGCAACCTATGACACCCATTGCACAAAGTTTAATATAAATTCCATTGGTCCACAAGTTACGTTAACATAGAATGGACAATCTTTGTGTATGCTTGCAATCAATTCTCTTTTCGTAAAATATAATAACTTCATATAAGCGTGCTAGCAAAAAATATAACTTTATAATCTATAATATTTTGATGAAATAATGATATCTGTTTAATATCTACATGACAATTTTAACCATAGATTCACATTTTATTTTACTCACCATATTGCAATTGTTTGTTAAAAAATTAGCAAATAAATGCAAGCTCATGAATAAAAATTTATTTTACTTATCATATTGCCATTGTTAGTTACAAAAATAGCAAATAAATTATACAAGCTTGAATAACATTTTATTTTAAGTTTATCATATTTCCATTGTTTCTTAACAAATTAACAAATAAATACAAGCTTGAATAACATTTTATTTCACTTATCATATTGTCATTGTTTGTTAAAAAAATAGCAAATATTTATACAAGCTTGAATATTCTCTAAATGTATTGATTTTCGTATCTTTACAATGATCTCTTACATCTCATATTCAAGGCTAATGAATTCTTGAATTTGCCATAGTGGTTGATTTTCTTTGAGATCATCATTGTTGTCAATGCTTAAATCCATATGATTCCTAGTCATTTGTACATGATTATTGACGATTGCTTAAGTTCAATCAAATGCGTCACTTGTAAGTTAGTTTGTCACCAAAAATATCAATATATTTAAACATGCAATATATCCAATAAAAACATTTTTTATAAATTATTCATGATCTTATTTAGAGTGTACAAAGCCTTGAACCAAATTCTACAAAGACTTTCCATTTATTCTACATATACTATATTTCATTCATCATTGTACATACAACTATTGAAGTTATGTGAGTTGTTATGAACAAATAGTTTCTATATTAAATACAATTTGTAATATTAATTATCATCATTATAGAAGGTATATGGAAATGTTTTTGTATGTTCATTAATATGACTGATAACCAATTTTTTTTAATTAAATTTGAAAAATTTAAATAAATTTCATCAATGCACAATATGAAATATCAACATAGTACATGTATACACCATGTAATGTGTAACATTGAATATGCAATGTGTAACATAGAACATGTAATGTGTAACATAAAACATGAAATATTAGTATGTAATAGGATATATATAAATTATGAATTCGAACACTATGAAAATGAATATATGAATATGAAATTAAAATCATATTAAAATTGATGAAATGAGAGATAAGGCTATAGAAAGGATGAGGAAAATAAGTGCAATGTTAAGAGGAGAATATGCAAGTCAACCTATGATGGCACAATCAACTCCCATTCAGAACAATCTTTGTAATTATTAACATAAAATTTATATATATGTGACACTATATTATCAAATTATAATTCATTTACATGTGAGGCTATATTATCAAATTATAAAATTCATTTGTATGTGAGGTTATGTGAGGATAATGGATATATGCATATTCATTTAGAATTAGATATTATGATAGAATATTATGAACTATAATTATATATATTCATCAACCTTTCTCTAATTTCATTGGACAACTAGTTACTCATACTATAATACACTTACTTTGTATATATGTAATTTTGTGTAGTGGTTAAACATTTTTTTTCAATTCTTTCACAACACATACCATTCTTTCACATGTACATAAGTGGTTTTAGAAGGTTGCATATATACATGCACATACAATGTATATAATTTTATGAATTAATTACAAAATTATAATTAAATTCTAAACAATTTAACATGTATATATAAAAAAAATTATGAACTAGAACACTATGAAATTGAATATATGAATATGCAATATGAAATTATATGAATACGTGAATATGAAATTATACAATCTACATATAATTATGAATACATTTA